>JAASFI010000213.1:0-43082 GCA_023333705.1 Globisporangium viniferum
AGAAGTAAAAATGAGTGGTGTAGGTTAATTTTCCCGCGGCGGTAATTTATGTTCACGATTTGTGTCGCCCTCCCGAAAATGATATTTTTCTATTGCGATGGCTGTAAAGGGAGTTTTTTCTTCGTTGCTTCGGTAACGTATTAATCTCTTTATTGGCTACAATTCTGTCTTTATCACGTCAAAAAAGACGAAAAATTGATTCCGATTGGCGAAAAATCGACCATGTTCACGGACCATTGTCGCGGACTGTAAGCAGCATCCATCCGCAAAGTGAAAACTAAGGTCTCATTGTCCTCACGACTCATGACATCACTGAACGAATATCCCCACAGATTGCCCAAGCAAATTCGATTGCAAAGACGAAATAAACACGCAGAGATAGAAATGCGGGACCACGTGTCCGGTGTTCAACTTCAACGCGTGTTGTGTTTCGTCTGAATACAAAAACTTCTTTATCTTATGCTACTATCTACAGCAAACGAAAAATATGAAACAATATACTATAAAACCTTTGTATATTTGCAATACACTGTGATACGCACTATCCAAGGTGGAAAACGTCGGATTTCGAAAAGTTGCGTCACTGCCACTGGAATGGACGTGAATGACGGAGCGGACGTCAGATGGCTGCCTGCGTCCTGGCTTCTGATTGGCTAATACGCCAACCTCAAAATGACAAAGGACACGAAGAGCTACGCAGGACTCGTCGCAGCTGACGCTTCCTTCCTTCCTTCCTTCCTCTGAAGGCTACCATCGGCTTCTATAGACTAGATTATATTAGCTTCTTTCTGGTCTCCACTTGGTTTTGCTGTTTGTTCTCAGCATTGGTGATCACCCTCTTAGCTTCTTCATTCCCATTCTCACCATCAAGTGCCCAAGTCAACTCACCTCCCAATACCAAACCAACCCCAAGTAACAAACAATGCTGGCCCGAGTCGTCCGATCCGCCGCTGCGCAGCAGCCAGCCAAGCGAGCCCTGAGCTCCACTGCTCCTGCCTCCAAGGCGTTCCAGCACCCAGCCTCGGTTCCATCCGTCTCAGCAGGTGTGTCGAGCGGCGAGCTCGCCTGGTGCGAGATCTACGGCATCGACTACGAGCAGCAGGTCCAGGAAGCACTCGAGGAATCGCCTCTGCTAGTGAAGGACGTCCACCGAGCGACCCCTGCTCTCACAAAGACCACAGCGGCGTCTCGAGCAGTGCCAGCGACCGGCAGCGCGACGACCGCGACAGCCCCAGCCGCGAACGCCGGGGGCGACATCTGGAACGTCGTGTTCGGCGCGTCCACCGCCTAAGAGAAGCAAAGGCGGCTCCTATCAAGCCAGCCTATATTTTATTCCCTATTGAAAAGTGAAAAGCGTGGTGCACGCCTGGAAGTGCGAGCGCGTCGCAAGTACGTAGTAATGTATTTCTAATGGAGACAACCAACACAATGCAACCAAGAGCTCTGTTTTCCACCATTGTTCCATTATTCGGCTTACCTCAATAGCGCTGAACCACGTTCTCCAATCGCCTTTGGGGCCCTCGCGTTCTATTCGTCGTCGTCCTCATCGAGCGTAAAGTCAAATGGCTTCCACTGCTTCTTGAAGTTCTGGGTCAGCTGCTCTTCCTCGGGCTTGGGCACGACGCAGTACTTCCAGTTCGCTCGGCGCGGCATGTCCAGCACGCACGCCGCGGCATGGCGACCAAACTGCATGTAGTGCTTGCCCTCAACAAAGTTCAGCAAGCGCACGATCTTTGGCTTCTCGTTATCTTCGTCTGGTGAAGGCACTTCGGCGTAGAAGAACGGGTTCCCGTCAGTCTTGTCCTGCAGATCGTCGTCGGAAGAGAGCTCCTGGAACTTGACGTTGTACTTCTCACCCTCGCTCTCAAACACGCGTCTCGCGACCGCAGCTTTCGCGTGCGGGATGCCGATCACCTGCAAGTGGCAGTGGGTTGCCCCCATTGTCTGGATGTTGCGGTCGAACACGATCATGTCCTTGTCCTGCGACGCAAAGAACTCGCGCAGCGCGCTCTTGAACTTCTCGATCTCTCTCCACGTGTCGGCGCTCAGCTTCATCGACGACGCCTCGTGCGCGATCGGCACGATCAGCAAGTGGTCTGGGTTGATCGCACCTTTCGGCATCGCGAGGTATGCTTCCTGACCGATGCTCACAATCAAGTGACGCTCGACGCTGGGTGTTGCGAGGCAGAACCAGCACTCAGTGCGCTCAGGCACAGGCGGTCCTCTCTTTCGATTGTTATCGTTGCGCTGGTCCTGACGCAATGCGCCTTGACGCTGACCGCGGGCGGCGATCTTCTGGTCGTAGAAGAACTGCGCGCCGTTCGCACTCTTGGCAGTGAGCTGAGCGATCTGCTCCGCCGAGAGACCACCGCCACCACCTGCTGCTGGTGCTCCTGGACCATCAACTTTGCGTCGCTTCTCAAAAGGTTCACCACGGTTGAAGCGCTCTGGAGAAGACAGGGCCTGTGCGTACGGGTTCTGCGTTGTGCCTGCTGGGATGTCGACTTGCTGCTGCTCCTGGGCGCCGCTTGGGGTCACTTGCAGCGCGTGCAGGTACTTGTGGGCCTTGTTCTTCGATCCACTGACGCCACAGAGTCCGATCAGACGCGTGACGCACTTGCGGCCGCTAGCTCGGTTCTCGCTCACGTACGGCAGTCGCTGGTAGAAAACGCCGCCCTTGATCTGTGTTGCGCAGCTTGTGATGTGGTACTTTGGGTGGACCACATGGAGCAGCTCTTGGAGAACGGGGCTGCCTGGAAGACTCTGGAGTTCTGAGGGTAGCTGCTGGTCTGGGAGTAGCTTCTGGAAGCTATACAGCGCAGCATTACGTAGAGATGGTAGCAAGATAGATAGATGTTAGCTGGCTATTGTAGACAACGCTAGGCTTAAGGCAGTGAGTGGTGGAGAACGAACTTGGCAGCGTATTCTGTCGTCAGCAGGAAGTCGATGTCACCTCCTCCGCCCTGTTTCTCAATCGTATTGATAAGCGACTTCACCTTGCATTTCATAGAATTAGAGCCACCAATATGTACAGCAAGTTAGCTACGACGAATGCCTGAGTCCAATCATTGGAGCAAGAGGTTCTATTAGCGTACCGTATCAGCAGAGTACTGGAACGGCGTCGGCGATCCATCAGTTCCTGCGGTGCCCGACACAAACGCCACTTTCAGACCTTCAACCTACAGCAGTAGTATCACAGCACAGCACACGCGCACATATTAGCACCTGACATGCCCCATCAATAACCAATCTCCCAGTGTTCACCAAGAAGAACAGCAGGCTCGTACCGTCGCGACGCCATGCTTGCCCAGAAAGAAGAGGTTCTCCGCCACTTCCACCGGCGAATCCGCATCGACACCACTCGTGAGCTTCTCATACAGCGCCTGCTGCTGTGGATCTTCTCGCCAATCGCCAGCGCCCGCAGCTGTATCTTCACTGGACGCGATGAAATACGTTGGCAGCGGCACGCGCTTGCTGCCGCCGTCCAGGTACTCGGCGGGGAACGGGAACGCGCCGCCGACGCAGAGCAGCAGCTGGAACGGCACGTCCTTCGCGGTGGCGTTGAGCTTCTGCGCGCGCTCGAACACGGCGCCCCACTGGCCGTTCACCTGGCCGCAGAGCAGGAGCTTCACCATCTTTGCCTAGAGCTTTGGCTCGTCCTTGGTGTTGTTGCCAGCCAAAAAGGCATCCTTGATAGGCTATTGATGAGGTGGTGTACTGTATGTATAAATTGTAGCTTGTAAGAAAGAGATTACTGTACGTTTTGACTCGTGCTAATAATTTAGTGAGCATAAATTTGAGGGATTTACTCTATCTTTGGTCCCGTGTTTTGTTTATTGATCAGCTTCTTGTCTTACAAAGCTCAAGTAAATTTGCTTCATTATCATGCTGTGATGCGGTTCATTCGGGACACCTTGGCAAACTTCTGAACTCTCGAAAGTGTATCTTAAAGAGTCAGCAACAATTGGATGAATCACCAAAATGCCCAAGTGTCCCTTTAACGTTATACATGCCTGCCTGATCAAGCGCACTGTCGTCCATCACCACTTATTTAGAGACGACTGTGAGTTTATCAGCCAAGTATCACCTCCGATCATTTGGCTCATTCCGTTCTCACTATTTGATCACCCTCTACATCCATACATGGCTGTGATCATCGCTTGCAACCAGCGACACCAACGAAACTCAATCAGGAAAAGTGCAGGTGTCCTATGATAACCTCTCATTCGTGAGAGAGCCTCTCATAGCTTTTGCACGTGCATTTCGTGTCTCATTCAAGAAGACGCTACAGTACTTTGTGGTAGGGGGTGCCTGGCTCAGTCAGCCTCTGGGAGGCAGACGCTTCAACCTGTGGACATTTGCTCCAGAGCTTTGGTCGCAGTCCAGTTGGAGTTGGCGATTGATACTTTTCTAATTGTGGTGAATTCATTTTTTCCAGAATACATCGAGTCCCCAGACAATAACATGATAACGTGTGACTCTATGGGCAGCCAGGCAGTCGGTTTCTCTGTTGCCATCTGCGGACTAAGCGTCAAGGATTGCGGCTCTAAAGACACGCGACACCACCAATTATTTCAGGGGCACGCAGGTGATCATGCTGGTTGGTTTTCCGATTATCCCAGTGCTCATACTGTAGCTCCAGATATGTAAGCTGCATGATATCCATATTGTCCAGCTTTTCAAGATTTCTCAGGTGTAAAAGACTGACAGGAAGGGCCACCTGCTCGCTCTCTATCAACCCACCGCTTTTACCGACTTCCAACGATTTTTTAATATACCTTTATATTTTTGACAAACATAGAAACGTTACAATCTACAAGTAAAAAACTTTTAATAGTATATTAGGGAGGAAATACTGATTACGCGAGGATAGTTCTGACTTTATTTGCAGCCATTTCCCACCGGAAGAGGTGTGTTGACCAGCCTACTCCAAAAGGCATCTCCAAGCCACACAAGCAGACTTCCCATATGGCCGCATGGTCAACGGATCTCTATGAACGTATAGGTCTACACTAGCAGACCAATTAACAGCAGCATATCCAGTGCATATGTACATGCAGTCAGTCAGCCAGTTCTGCGGCAAAGGGTAATAAGCACAGGTAGAGGACGCCCAGAGCCTGTCCTTCCGCAGTATGCTCGCTCGCTCTCTACCAGCCCAACCAACATGCCCCTCCGATCCACAGGACGATGACGACACTCGGCATTCCCCGATTTTCCACAGAACGCAGCAGCTCATCGCCGTCGTCCTGTATCACTCCCTCGCTCACTCGCTCCCCAGTATTGAGCTCCTCGGGCTGCCATGAAGATCATCATGAAGCTGACCGCACTGCTCCTCGGCGCGCTCACGCTCTTCAGTGCCGCCTCGAACGCGCAGTCGTGCGGCTCACGCACGCGCCGCAACTGGGACTCGCTCTCGGCGTCCGACAAGGCCACGTACCGCGGCGCGATCGCCGCCGCGATGGACTCAGGCGCGTACATCAAGTTCATCGAGATGCACACGGAGATGCGCTCCGAGATGGAGGCCCACCAGCAGTGCATGTTCATCTACTGGCACCGCCTGCTGCTCGTCGCATTCGAGAACATGCTCCGCGGCCAGGGCTCGCAGTACGCGTGCGTGACCGTGCCGTACTGGGACTGGATCACGGCGCACAACCGCATGACGAACGGCCAGTGCCGCACCATCGCCGACTGCTCGGCGATCATCAACGAGCTCGGCGGCGCGCCGTCTACAAGCCGACAGCGCCAGCTCACGATCAACGGCGTCCAGACAGCCGGGCAGTGTGTGAGCGCGTCACCGATCGACCACTTCTGTGAATCCGGCAGCACGCGCGGCAACTCGTGCGCGCGCTGCGTGACGCGAGGTCCGTGGGCGCGCACCCAGCTCCCGGGTTCAGCCAGTTACGCGTCGGTACGTAACCAGGTGTTCACGGGTCAGAACATTGGCCAGTTCTCGCCCACGGTGGAGCAGGGCGTGCACAACAACGTGCACGCGGCGCTGGATGGCGCGATGGCTACGTTCGCGTCGCCCTCGGACCCGATCTTCTGGTCGCACCACGCGATGGTCGACGCGCTGCACGTCATCTTCCACAAGTGCCGCGTGGGCAACACGCGCCTGACGTTCGAGCAGAAGGCCAATCACCCGGTGGCCTGGACCTCGTGCAGTCGCCGCAGCAACGGCGGTCCGTTCAACCCAGCGGACGTGATCACCATGCGCACGGGCCAGAACGGTCGCAACCCGATCCAGGGAAGCCAGGACCCAGTCATTGGACAGTACTTCCAGAACGTGCCCAACCGATTCGCAGACCTCATGGACATCCGCGACCTTGGCACCAGCAGCTACTCGTACGAGCTCAGCGGGTACCTCGCCACGATGTACACGGGCTGTGACGGCCAGGCAGCTCCAGCACCAGCACCAGCGACTGGTGTCCAGCCAAACCCTGTTCCAGTTCCAGCTACCCGTCCAGTACCAGCTCCAGCTCCGACTCCCCGCCGTAATGGCTGGAGATGGCCATGGCGGCCTTGGGGACGCAAGCTCGCCGCTCAGGACGACAGTGGCAGCTTCGCTGGAGATGACAATGCGGCTGGCACTGTTCGAGCCGCAAACTACAACTCTGTGGAGCAGTCTGACGAAAGCGCCTACGCTGATCCAAAGCCGACCTCCAGCAACAACAGCAACAGCCCAAAGCAGGACTCCGACCCAGCCACCACTTCAAGCGGCCCATCGAACCCGGACGCAGTCGACGTCGTGCTCGTCGACAAGGACTGCGACGAGTCCACCAAGGTGGTCGAGCAGTGGTACGACGAGATGACGCAGCAGATCGGCGGCTCGACGCAGAATTCGATGGTCGAAATCGAGAAAATGTCGTGCATGTTCCAGGACGAGTGCCTCGGCGGCATCAAGGACTACAGCGACGAGTTCAAGAAGATCTGGGGCGTCACGTCCCCTCGTTGCAAGCTCATCGTGGACGACATCAAGACCGGCAAGCAGAGCATCTGCGTGGACAACTGGCGCAACGCCATGGGCAAGAAATTTGGCTGCCCGGCGCGCGATGTCTGGAAGACCACGGCCACCCCCACGGTCGCCCCAGTGGCCCCAACAAGCAACAGCGGACCAACGCAGAGCTACTCGAGTGGCACGACGATCGACAGCGCCAAGCAGAATGACGCGAACGACTCGTCGGACGCCGACTCGGCGTATTAGGGAGCTTGCGAGATTGTCGAGCACTAGGGCCGAATCGAGTGTGTGTGTATGTGTAGTAGTTGGTTCGAGATCAGCGCCGATGATTTTTGAGAGAACTTAGTATGGATGTAACAGTGGGGATAACACAAACACTAAGTTTGCTGTTGGTAAAAATGGAGTACTTCCATGGTAGGTTGTTTGCTTTTATCACATGTAACCTAAAGGCTAATACAGTAACTTAGTATCATCACAAGATACTTGGGGCTTGTTCTTCTTCAAAGGACGGTACACAGAGGACGGCTGACTGACTGGCTACTGGTTCTTGAGCATGAAGTTCGGGTCGCGCTTGTACTTGGCCTCGAAGCGCTCCATCCAGCGGTCGAGCAGGTTCGTCGGGATCGTCATGTACGCCTGGTTCGTGCTCGTGGAGAACGACGTCATGTAGTTAAATAGGTCCATCGCGATCTTGAGCGCGAACTCCTTGCGCTCGGCCAGGCCACTGGCCTCGATGCCCAGGTTCTTCACGTTGTCCAGGCTCTCGATCGACACGCCAAGCTGCAGCACGGGCTGCCCGACCACGTCCGGGTGGGTCGGCCATCCAGTCCGGAAAATCGCGCTATATGGTTAGCAATGATTGACCATAATATATTATAAGAGCGAGCATTTTGTGAGGTGCTGTTTGTTTGTATCGGATTGACAAGCAATAGCGAGAGAGCGCTTGAGGGAATACGGTGAGGGTACCTACCTGGGTTTCTCTGCGAAGACGGTGCCGAGAAGCTGCCAGTTTTGAAGTGACGGCACAGCAAAGTAGAGCACCGCTAGAGAAACAACAACAACAAGCGCATCCCAAGTGAGCGTTAGGACAACTAGGTAGATACTATCAATGCCAGCGCATACAGAAGCTCAGTCGGCAAAGGTACCTACCTCCAAAGCCGGGCGGCACAGGCGAATTGGGCAGCAAAAAGAACGTGAGGTCGGTCACCGCAGTCGGGTCGCCGATCTCCACCACGTAATGCGCCGGACCGATCTCACTGTGAAACGATGCATAGGCACAGAGCACGCACCAATCAGCATCAAATACCATCGACCATACACACATACGCACCGCAAGAGCTCTGAGAGATCGCGCTGCACACACGTACATGAAGTCTGTGAACACGGGTCGGCCGGCGATCACGAGGCCGAACTGCGCGATGTTGCCGTTCATGGCGGAGGATCAAGCGGGTAGC
The DNA here is from genome assembly GCA_023333705.1 of Globisporangium viniferum. NCBI lineage: Eukaryota > Oomycota > Peronosporomycetes > Pythiales > Pythiaceae > Globisporangium > Globisporangium viniferum. Next base: position 8,410 of record JAASFI010000213.1, read on the forward strand.
AACAGCAGACAGGTAGAACGCGTAGCGTATGTACTGATAAGCGGCGAGTGGCGGATGAGCTACAGTTGGACGGCACGGGCGCGCTCTTGCTCTCGTTGCTCCTGGTGATGCCGTCCTGACGCTGGATGATAACAATGCAAAACGCGAACGTTCTGGAAATGCGATAGAAAATGCCTGTGTCGCATATAGATAAAATGTCACGGTACGGTCGCATACCTCTTTACATCGAAGAATACCCATTTTTAACTGCCTATTCGTGCTTTAGTACACGGTATGATCAAAATTTGATCACTTTCAAGTGGAATGCATTATCCTTTTCAGAGCTGCTAAAACATTCGAGCAAACAAAATAGCATCCTACCTTCCAAAATGAGTACCACAAAATATAAAGCATTATATCTAACATCAGTACATAATTATACCAAAACCACACAAATTGTACACCACATTTTTCTGTTTACAGAACTCGATGATAACAAAACAGTTCTGAGGAGCATGCAGTGCACTGAGCAGTTATACTTTTCTCAAGAAATGCTAAAACACATATCATATAAATTTTTAATTGTTTACTTTGCTGACGAGCGAGCATTTTGATGCAAGCCGCCCTTAATGCAGTAGGATACAACACCGCCACCACGAGCAGCAGGTGCTGCAGCTCTACCGCTAGGTTGTGCGCGTCTCGCGCGCGTTCCCAGAGCGCAGCACGGGCAAGAATTTGCAGTCAGCATGCTGATAGAGTTCAGGTTGAAAAATGTTCATGATCTCTATTAAGTTCGCACGAACTTACAATGATTCTCACACATCCCCAGCCTCAATCCGAGTTGACTGTCCTGTATGGCATGGTTCTGCTCTGCGCCGCTAATCTCCCACTTCAGATATGGCTACATGTTGATGGTAACTGAGCGTCTCATTTGTTCGATCGCCTCGCAACGGAAAATGTCTACGCCGTCGGGTTGCAGACGACGCTGAGCGCCCCCGATGGATCGCACGACGGCTCCTGGCCGAACGGACACACGTCGCGGGGCTTGCAGAGCATCCAGCAGTCCAGGCCGCGGTTCGGCACCGTCGCCACGTACGCGCACTTCTCCTGGCACTGCGGGTTGCCCATGAAGTTGCACTCGCGCAGGCAGTCGGCGTGCGTGAACGGAGCCTCGGCCACGCTGGCTTTCGGCTCGTAGACGTCGAACGAGCAGGCGCCGTCGGACGCCACGAGCTCCATCGTCGGAGGGCATGCGCTGTTGCTGAATGAGCTGTCCTCCGAGGCACTGACGACGTAGTTGGTCGTCTTGTTGGTGTACTCGCCGAACGTCATCCCTCCCGAGTCCTTGATCACGCGGTCCTTTGGCAACAGGATCATCTTTCCGAACCAGGAGCGCGCGATCTTGCCAAGTTCTGAGGAGAACGTCGGCATCTTCATGCCGTGGAGCACCGCGGGGAAGTTGTGGGACGTCGCCGTCCACGCTCGCAGCCCTTCTCCGGTCATGACGACGAGCTCGTCGCGCTCCAGCACAGGCTGCTTGATCTCGTCCGTGGTCGGCAGGTACGTGAGCAGACCAGCGGACTGCGAAGGACCTGAGAGCATCGCGCTCGCGTTGATGTTCACAGGCGTTTGTCCTGCTTGGATCGCGTAGAACTCGGGGGCCGACATGAAGATCATGACACCGTTGTCCGTGTGCATGTGGAGCGACAGCTGCGGCGTCTCGGGGTCGTTGTCCTCGACCGCGGGGATCGCAGCCGAAGTGTACTCGTGGAAGTGGTCGAGGTGCTCCGCAGTCTTCACGATCGTCTCGAGCGAGTCTTCGCCTGAAGCGCTGAAGGACGCGCCATCCAGTGCTCTGGCAAACTGCACAGCGACCTCATCGATCAGTGCGCTGAAGCCCTGGAGCATCGGCAGGTACTCGGCGCAGTCGACACTGGTCGCTGCGATTCCTGGGTTCTGGTACTGCGCCTTGGTGCTGATCGTGAAGCGCTCGGTTCCGTCTTGGAGGGTCTTGTGCATGAGTCCAGAGCTAGACACCGAGCCCGAGTTCACGCACTCGGTCGCGACCTTCAGGTACTGCTCGCGCACTTCCTTGTAGAACGGGATGTTGCGGATCGAGACGATGCCCGTGGTCTCCAGTTGCTCGACCAGTGACGCGGTGACGGCTGCGTCGCTTCCACCGAGTGTCAGGAAATCAAACGACGCGACTGGGTACGAGTCGACGGCGGTCGCTGTTTGCATTCCAAGGAGTGCAGCGATGGCGAAGACGCAGAGTTTCAACGGAGAGAGCACCATGTTGGCAAGAAGGCAGGTGGGTGCGCGAGGGGGCTGGGAGGACTTGAGTGCTGAAGCGCAAATAGATGAATGAGAAGGCGCCTCGCTAAGGGATCCAGACTCTGGACTCCAGAGTAGTGGCGGGTTGGAGAAGGACGAAGCGGTCTGAGGGCTCTCGTAGTTTGCATTCGTTCAGGTCTGACAACGCGACGAGCGGGATCGAGAGAGTCATGTCTGATAACAACCATTCGACGATTGCTCTTGTGAATGGCAGCCAGTCAGCCTCGTGGCAGTCGCTTCAAGAACGACGCACCTAAAGTACTGGTACTGCACAAATGATTTTTGTTCGCTTGTTGCCTGGTTGTAGTGTACGTGGCTGCTCGCACGGAGATCAAGTACTGTAGTCAGGTGATGGATAGTTGAAGATGTGGATGGATGGCTTCGGGGACTTTTGCACAGGGCTGACGATTGTTGACTGGGATCACGAGAGCCAAGCGCACCGAGAGTTGGCCGTATACCCGTTGGTAAGATCGCAGATGGAATCACGGCACACGTTAGTTGCTCGAAACGGGAAGATCTGGGGTCCATGCTGATGCACCAACCTGATGAAGACAACCAAGCAAAGCTCTCAACAGCTCCAGCATGTCAGGTCAACCAGGGACCAGGTACCAGGTATTATGTCAACTGTAACAAAATGTGCACTATAAGTTGATTCAAATACAGTAGTAGCTTTGTTACAAAACATCTAGCGTTGACATAACTGAAAGTTGTTGATGGAAAAAATGACGACGACCTTGAATGCCGTAAAGCAGCACAGCAGCAAGCCGGCGCTGCGCGTCGTGATCGCGGACGACCACCATCACGTGCTGCCGGAGATCCACCTCGTACGCCTCGATTCTGCTCTTCTGTGCGCTCATGCTCGTATTTTTTGCACGCTCTAATTCGCTCTGTGGGCTCTACTGTGCGCGATCTAAACACACACACACACACACACACACACACACACACACAGGCGATCCGCAAGCGCGTGCTGCCATTCGACAGCATCCACGTGCTCCACTTTGACGCGCACCCCGACCTCTCGTTCCCTTGGACGCTCGACCCATCGCTAGTGTTTGAGCCAGAGGAGCTCTATGACGCGCTCGACAAGTCGATCTCAGGTGATTAGTATAGCACAGGCTCAACGGCCGGAGAGCTCAGCTGTTGTTAATTGCGAGCCAATCTCCTTGTGTGTGCTTTGTTCTAGGCATTGCCGAGTTCCTGCTGCCGCTGGTCTACGCCGGCCATGTGAATCAGATCACGTGGGTCAAGCCGTACTGGGCCCAGCAGATGCCGATCCAAGCGATGACGCACGCACATGTCGGCAAGAACAAGAGCACAAGTGGGTTTCTGTTATCGTGTCCTGTGTCTGCTGTTGTGGCTCATATCCTATGCTTCAACTGATCAAGTGATTCCCTTTACCACCCGTTGAAATACTTTGGATAGATGCGCTGTGTGTGTCGCTGCCACTCGCGCACTTCCTTGACGAAGACTCGTACGCTCCCGTGGAAGACATGGACCCCACGAGCCTCAAGTACGTACAACCATCAACACTTGAACGAACTGTTTCTATAGAGCTGCACCATGAATTTGCTCTATGCTGCTGACCTCTGTGCTCAAATTGTTTTATTGTTGGAACATTGTATGATTCTAAAGGCAGTGGGATCTGTTTGTCGCTGAACTACCCCACGACGAAGTACTTGCGTCTCCTTGTGGTCCTGAGAGCTCGGAGGTGCTTCAAAGGGCCACGTCGGAGCTGAAAGAGAGCGCGAAAGGCTACGTGTTGGACATCGATCTCGACTATTTCTCCACGTGGAACCCATTCCGGAAAGGTAACCAACAACTGCTCCGTCCTCTCTCAAGCGCATCCCAATTTCAATAAGTCATTTCCCCCACTAATCTGGATCTGAGGGTGTAACCTGTGTGGATATGCTATAGATCTCGAGCAGTGCGTTGGCTCCTCAATCGCCGACATTGTCGCTCAGGTCTTTTGCGGATTGCAGCACAAGGACATGGGGAATGGCATGGATGTGAGCGCGCGGATCCTCGACAAACGCGCGTTCGCAGTCGCGATGGAGCAGATCCAGCTCAAGGCGCTGTTTCTCGAGCCTCAAGGCGCCGAATGCCAAGCGATCCTCAACAACTCGCTGCTCAGGCTGTACCTTAAAAGCACCGATGATGCTACCCAGCAGCTACTCTCCGAGTTCTTTCAGATCCTCGCTGAACTGGACGACGAAGCGCGCAAAATGGTGTGGTGGGCGGGTCCGAACATGGATCTCCCGCACCACCTGAGCTCGGAGGACGAGATTGAGCGCATGGTGAGTGCATTCAAGGCATTTCTAATAGCGAACGGCTGCCAGAACAAGCTTCCGGCGCTCGTGACGATCGCGAAATCCATTGGCGACGAGTACCTACCTCCGCATCAGGTGGAGTTCGTGCAACCGCGGGTGCTGAACGCTCTATCCGAAGTGTTTGGCGACCTGGCAGTCGAGTTTGTCGAGTACGAGAAGATTGATGAAGGTGCTGAAGAAGACGAATAGAGGTTACACTTTTCTGAAGGAGATTGGCATTTGCGGCTTACTATCTGAAGTGGATGGTGGTGAACATGGTGGTGGGTGTAGGCGACAGACACTTGGTCTTGGGCTCTGGCTGGTTGGAAATGGTCACGATCGATCGCAAGGCACAAGGGATCCCTCTCGACTCACCAAGTTGGATACATGTTCCATAATCCTTGTCGACGAACGGATCCTCTCACCCCATTCGCTTCTCTCTCTCTCTCTCTCGTTACCGATCAGCCAAGAAAGAGGCAGCAAGCAGCTCTTCTCTCTTGTTTGTGAATCCGATCTGATGGCAGCCTTGGGGAACGAGAGCAGAAGTCTCTCAGTCGGGTCGTCGCAATCGCAATCGACAGGAAGAAAGAGGCGGAGTAATGGCAAGCAAGTCTAACGGAATCGGAAACTGTTTGTGCAGATTTGGTTGGCTCATCAGGATCATTCACGAGCCAGCATAGCATATCACCAGCCCTCTCAGCGTCAGCAGCTCAGCACTCGGAGGGAGTCATCAGCCCCTAGTAGTGCAGGTTGCCGCTATCCACACGATGATACGGGCTGAGAATCGATTTACGATCTGTTCTGTGGGTTTGTGAATTTGTGCTTACCCTGGATCTTCAACTACCCTCGCAAAAGCCAATTGGTAACATCGAAGGCATGAGCACACTGCGCATCAACCTTTTCTCATTGGTACTTTTCGAGTGTGCTGTGTGAGGTTTCATTCACTTGCTTTGCGTAATTGGTCCTCATCGTCATCTCATGGCTGTCCGTTCTGTACTCAACCGTTGTGCATGTGCTGTGCTGGTGGTCACGAACTATATAGTGTACTTCTAGAGAGAGATTGGTCCTTTTCGTCTTCGAATGCTAGGTGGTGCCTGGGTAGTGTTGGCCTGCAGATCAGTTGCACCAGTCAGCTAGCTACAGCAGCCCGGTCTTCATCTCCACAGGTCATCATTTCCATTCGTCTTAGTACTCCTTGAGCGTCAAGCGCGGCACAATGTTCATGGCCTGAAGCTCCTGGAAGAGCAGCTTGCACGCGTACGGGATGCGGATGCTCACGACCTTCTCCTCCGACTTGCAGTACTGGCACCAGCCTTCATAGCCGAGCATGCGGCAGCCCTGGCACACGTCGGCGCTGAACGCGTCACTCGAGATCATCAAGCGCTCCATTAATAACATACTCGCGCCGTAGCCGATCAAGCAATCGCGCTCCATCTCGCCGAGACGCAGTCCACCGTCGCGCGAACGACCTTCCGTGGGCTGGCGCGTGAGCACGGCGCGAGGGCCGCGCGCACGGGCGTGCATCTTGTCCATCACCATGTGCTTGAGCTTCTGGTAGTAGATCGGCCCCATGAAGATGTAGCACAAGATCGGCTCGCCCGTGATGCCCGAGGTCAAGTAGTCCTTGCCGGCGTAGTTGAAGCCGTTCTTCACCAGCTCGCGCGAGCAGTCGAGCACGTTGTCTGCGGTGCCGTACTTCTCGCCGAACGCCGTGCCGTACGCTCTTCGGCCGTTGAGCACGCCGGCCTTGCCCGCGATGAGCTCGATCATCTTGCCGACCGTCATGCGACTTGGGAAACCGTGCGGGTTCATGATCAGGTCGGGACAGATGCCCTGGTCGTTGAACGGCATGTCTTCCTGGTTGCGGATCGTGCCGCAGACACCCTTCTGGCCGTGACGACTGCTGAACTTGTCGCCGATCTCCGGACGACGCGTCTGACGGATCAGCACCTTGACCAAGAAATGGTTCGCCTCCGAGGACGTGAGCAGCACCTTGTCCACGTACGCAGGGATCGGTCCCTTGTACGTTGTGGGCGACGGCGAGTACGTCACGTCCAGCGGGTCGCGGCCGTCCACCGAGTCGTTGAACTGCGTTGGCTGCTCCTTGTTGATCATGATCGCGCCGTTCTGCACCACGCCGCCGACGCGACTGATACCGTCCGCGTCCAACGACGCGTACTTGGCGTTGCGGAAACCCATGTTGCCCGCGGAACCGGCCGAGACGAGGCTGTCAAAGTCCGGTGGACCCACAATGCGATCGTACGAGCCGTTCGCGTATTTCTTGATCATCGTCTGGTACTTCTTGAACACCATGCAGCGACCAAAGCCGCGGTCGAGCGACGCCTTGTTCAACACGATCGCATCTTCGATATCGTACCCCGAGTAACTCATCACTGCGACCGTCGCATTCTGACCCGCAGGCACGTGGTCAAAGTTGACGAGGTCCAGCACGCGAGTCTTCACCATCGGCATCTGCGGGTACACCATCGTGTACAGCAGCGTATCGATGCGCTCGTATTGGTTCATCGCGATCGTGCCGATCGCCTGCTTGCCCATGGCGCACTGGTACGTGTTACGCGGCGACTGGTTGTGATGCGGGTACGGGATCAGCCCCGAGACCACGCCCAGGATCGTCACGGGGTCGATCTCCAAGTGGGTCGTGCGCTCGCCGATCTCGCTCTCGTGGAGCGCCACGAGGCAGTTGTTCTCCTCGTTCACGTCCACGTACTCGACGCAGCCCTCGACGATCAGGCTGTGCAGGTCGCGCACGTTCGCGCGCAGCTCGTCCAAGTGGCGCTGCGTGAGGCGCGTCTTATGTGTCACCGGGTCGATGAGCAGCAGCGGACGGCACACGCGGCCGCCGTCCGAGGCGATGTACACCACGCGCTGCACGTCGTGCATCATCACGGACACAAACTCGCCAATCAGACCAGCGCGACGAATGCGACGCAGGCGCGTCACGAACGCGCGCGGGTTCACGTGCGTGCCGATGATCACGCCGTTGAGCACGACCAGGTAGTTGGACGAGTGGTTGATCTCCTCGCCCGAGCAGAGCGACACGTCGGTCACGCCCAAGTCAAAGCACAGGCGCTTGATCGGTCCGGCTTCTTCGTCCGACGTCACGTGGCAGAGCAGCGCCAGGTTCTTCACGAGACCACAGGCTTCACCCTCGGGGGTATCTGCGGGACAGAGCATGCCCCACTGCGACGGCTGCAGCGAACGCGGACCCGAGACCTTGCGGGTCTTCTCGAACTGGGACGAGATGCGCGTCATCATGCCGAGCGCCGACATGTACGAAAGTCGCGAGAGCACGTGCGTGACACCGGCGCGGTCCATGCGGAATCGCTTCAGCGTCCAGTTGCCCGTCGACAGCGCGTGGTAAAAGCCCTGCGTGATCGTGTCCGTGCGGATGCACTTGAGGATGTCAAACACCGCGGCGCGGTTCGGCTTGCTGAGCACCATGTCCGCCTGGCGCTTCAGGTCGCTGTTGAAGCGCTTGAAGAGGTCTTCAAAGAGCAGCGAGAGCAGCTGGCCGGCGAGCTCCAGGCGCTTGTTGCCGTAGTAGTCCTTGTCGTCGAGCCGCGTGCGGTCCTTGTCTGTGAAAATGATGCGGCGCACAATGTGAGCCACGTAGATGCACTTGAGGCGGAAGTTAAAGTCCTCGCACGGCACGTGGTTGAGCACCAAGTTCGCGAGCGCCGAGCGCGCGGCGTCCGCCAGGCTGCGGTCGTGCTGGTGGCCTCCGCCGCCGCCACCTCCACGGTGACGCCCGCCGTTTGCACCGACTTTTGTGACCGAGTTCATCTTGGAGCCGATGTACTCGAGCGCCTGCAGCTGCGTGAACACCTTGAGGTCCGACGCTTCCTCGAACGACGCCGTGAGCGCGTCCGTGATGTCCGGCTCGCTGCCGATGAGCGACACGATCTCCTGGTCGCTCTCCATGCCCATGCCGCGGAACACGATCACGATCGGGATGTCGCTCCCAAAAGAGTTGGACTTGAGGTACACGCGGTTCTTGTTGATGAAGATGTTGGTGCGCGACTTGCGCTCGTGCGTGGACGATGTGATCGATGCGCACACGTTCTGCTTGCTGTCTTCTTCGATGATCACGCGGTTTTTCGACAGCTGCTCGTGGATCAGCACGACCTTCTCAACGCCCTTGACGATGAAGTAACCACCCGGGTCGTATGGGCACTCCTTGAGCTTCGCGAGCTCGGCTTCGCCCTTCTCCGTGAGCACGCAGTTCGCGCTGCGCAGCATGATCGGGATGCGGCCGATGAGCACTTTGTTGTTCGTCACGATCTTGTTGCCGCGGCGGTAGCGCACGCTCACGTACACTGGCGCAGCGTACGTGCGGTCGCGCAGTCGGCACTGGTGCGGCGTGACCGACGACGACACGAACGCTTCCTCGTCGATCGACGGCGAGCCGATCATGATGTCCGTGTACTGCAGGAAGAACTTTGGGTCGGCGTCACTGCGCACCATGTAGTTGGCCTTGGCGCGCACGATGTTCTTCATGTCGACGTTCGTGAAGTAGTTGAACGAGTCGATGTGCTGCTTCACGAGGCCGCGCAGCTGCAGGAAGTAAGGCAGCAGCTTCCACTTGTCCTTGACGTCGCCCACGGGCTTTTCGAGCTCGGCGAGCTGCGCCGCGTCCATATTGGCCGAGAGCCCCACGGCGGCCGTGGAGCCCTGCTGCTGGTGCTGGTGTGGGTGCTGCGACGGCGCCATGCTCTCTGTCTGTCTGACTGTCTGTCTGTCTGTCGCTCTGCCTGCCTGCTTGCGTCCACCGAGAGAGAGCAAGAGCAAGAGCAAGGGCGAGAGAGAGACTCGAGGCGACTCACGCGGCTCAAGTGGCTCGCTCGCGTCCTCTTGGCTCGAAATGAACGAATGGTGTCACTTGGGTGGAAGCGGGAAGCGGCAGCAGCCAAGTGAGTGAGTGGCGTGGACCACGCGAGCGCAGTTTTTAGGCTGTGTGATGATTACAGAAATTTTTCCGCGAACCCTGTTCACAGGAGAGCTCTCTTGACGTTTGTATGTAATGTATGAAGTGAACAGGTGCGCGGAAAAAAGTGAGGGTTACGTCACTTTTTCCACGAACCTGTTCACTTCATACATTACATACAAACGTCAAGAGAGCTCTCCTGTGAACAGGGTTCGCGGAATGTGCTCGAATAAGAATTCCCTGTAGTGAAATTGCCGGAGGATCAGTTTTAGTTTGATGTAACCTCCGATTTATGACTTTTTTGTACACAATAACCACGTTTTATAATGCTGCACCGACCGCCGCCGCAATCATTCAAAGCTTTAAACTCCACCAACAAGCGAGAGAAAGGCAACCAAGAATGAAGTTGAATAGAACTGTTGTTGCAGGCGCCACCTTCTTCACGCGCGCGTCTGCGGGGCGTCGTCGCGCCATGAGCTCTACACCCACTGCTGCGTCTGCTTCTTCAGCGGCTCCACAAAAAAAGGGCTACGAGGCCTTCGGTTCGTTCCACACGGCGTCGCCCGAGGCGCTCTTTGCTGGCGAGGCCGCCAAGTTCCAGCCGCCTGCGGAGCACTTCCCAGCTTTGCTTCCCCACGAGAAGCTCGCAGTTACGCGTGCCAGTACCGCTAACGAGACGTCGAATGTGAATCGCGAGCATTTCAAGATCGGCTTTGCGTCGTGGACGTATCTGAACCACGGCGCGTTTGGTGGCACGACGGTGTTTGCGTCGAAAGTCGCGGACGCGTGGCGCGAGCTCGCAGACCACCAGCCGCTGCTCTTCAACGACCGACTGCTGTTCCCGTATGTAGTGCAGGCGATCTCAGCTCTTGCCAAATTTGTGAACGTCCGCGATGCGCAGGAGCTCGTGTTACTTCCGAACGCGACGTCAGGGCTGCATGCGGTGCTCCAGTCGGTGCTTGGGAGTGCTGCTGTTGCTGAAGACAGCGATGATACGAGAGACCGGGTGGTGTTTTGCTTTAGCACGCGATACGGTGCTGTACGCAAAATGCTGCAAGCTATTGAGAACGAAGGCGGATCTGGGCAACGATCGAAGCTGCGTGTGCACGAAGAGCCACTGCCCCTGGAGGAGTCCTACGATGACGACGCGGTGCTCCGAAGACTCAAGGACGCGCTGGATACACTGCGAAGCCAGGAGAATGCGCGCTGCGCGCTCGTTATCGTCGACCACATCACCTCGAACACTGGCGTCAAGCTTCCTGTCGAAGAGATTGTTCGCGTCTGTCGCGAGCAGAACGTCCCGATACTCGTCGACGGCGCGCACGGACTGCTCAACTTGCCGTTGGACTTGGAAGCGATCAATGCGGATTACTACGTGGGCAACTGCCACAAATGGTTCTGCTCGCCCAAAGGCGCCGCTTTCCTGCACGTGAACAAACGCAATGGGCTCGAGAGCACGCGTGGCATCGAGATTTCTCCCCGAGTCGTGTCGCATGGCTTCTTTGACGGCTTCCAGAGCGCGTTCATGTGGATCGGGCTCCAGGATTACAGTCCGTGGCTCTCGATCCCAAAGTGCATCGAGTACTGGCAGCATCATGGAGTGGAAGAATGTCGAGAGTACATGCACACATTAGCCCAAGATGCAACTGAGCTGTTGTACATGAAGTGGAACATGCCCGAGGAGTTGACTCGCGCCAAGCGCTTTCCAGAGCACAAGCGCCACGCGATGCGGCTTGTGAAGCTTCCTCCTGGTTCAGTGTTCGGAATTGACACCTCTTCCGACGCGAAGGCGACCTCTGCTGGCGCAAAATTCATTCAAGACACGCTGCACCACAAGTGCGGCGTTGAAGTGCCCATCAAGTGTGTCGAAGAGAAATTGTACGTGCGCATCTCCGCACACATGTACAACTCGCTTGCCGAGTACGAGCGGCTCGCTGACGCTTTGTTGACGACGGAGCAAGAATGAAAGAATGAAGAAATGAACTGTTAAAGAAAACCTTCCGACCCTCCAATCGCAATTAAGAAAGAAAGAAAGAGAATGTGAAGGGACGCGAAATGCGATCATCCATCCACCCGATCATCAGGAAAGGGAACGACAACGTCTGCAAAAACTTTTTGCAGCAATGAGCATGGTGTCAGGACATGTTTTCTTCTTCGCCGTCGCTGCTGCTGTTCTCGTGCTGCTCCTCGAGTCTGGTGTGGTCGCGCAGCAGCAAAAGCTCGCGCCATACAACAACAATGCTGGAGATGATCGGCGCGTGCGTGCAGAGCTCGTCCGCGTCGTTCCTGGGAATCCTGGCTCAGCAGATGTGACTCTATCGTGGAGATCGTTTACCAATAGCGAGATGCGCCGAGTGGACGGTCTCGGCAACAGAGACCCTGTGGTCGCGTACGAAGCGCAGTTCGCCGTCTCTGGGAGTGGGAACTGGATCTTGTTGTCGAATACGATCACAGGGACACCCGACGACTTGCTCCTCAAGAAAAGAAGCGATCTGCACGGAAAGCAGCGGATTTTTACTCGTGCAGACGCAGGCCAGACGATCATCGACGGGTTTTTCAAACTGACGCTTTCGCACGCGGGCTTCAGCGCGCTCGACGTCCACCAGCGCACGATCACGCCCGAGATCCCGTTCGACGCGAGCGAGACATAGATGAAAGCCATGCTCGAGAGCCTCGATGTGATCTCGAACGTCCAGGTGTTCCGAACCGACTCGGCTACGACAGTAGGTGGATTTGAGTGGACGATTCTCTTTGATCCGCCTGTCAGTTCCCGGATCGACCACGGAGAACTCCCGCTGCTGATTCTGTACACGGAAACCATTTCGGCGGTCTGGAGCGGACCTGGCGACCAGGTTGCCATCCAGTCGTTGCGTGAGGCGGAGCTAGACCAGGTCGTGTGCGCGAGTGTATGCAACTACGACGCTGCGAACTTGCCGAGTGGTCAAGCGCTCGCGTTTCAGGTCCGCGCTCGCTTTGCCCAGTTAGGATGGAGCGAGTGGAGCCAAACGAGTGTTCCTCTGCAAGTGCCGCCCACACGTAAGTACCCTCTCACCCCCTTCTTGTCTGCGAATTGATTCTCTTCAAGGGTATACAGGTTTCATCCATCTCATTCACTGCCTTTGTATTGTGTCTTGCTGTGATTTCGTCTTGCAGTTCCGCCACATGCGCCGACGAGACCCGAGTTTGTTTCCGCGACTGACGACCACATTACGATCAAGTGGAAGTATGGGACAGCAGCAACTGGACTGAAGCAAGACGACGACCCTACCCTATACTTCCCTGTTCTCGCGTACCGTTTGCAACAGCAATGCGACCAGGATCGTGGCTGGTTCACTGTGTCCGACCACCTGGAGCCAGGAGGACGACCCACCAGGTCCTTCATTGTTGCATCTTCCACCGCGCGTCCACCAAACTCAACCTGCTTATTCAGGGTTGCCGCGAAGAACGCAAATGGCGTTGGACCTTTCAGCCCAACTTCGTTGCCTTTCCGAACGCTCTCGACGTTGGCAGACGTGCCACAGCAAGCCAGAATTCTGCTTCACCCGCTTCGACTGACGTGGAAACCCCCGGTTGCCGATGGAGGGAGCGCAATTACGAGTTACGAGGTCCAGTACCGCCCTCTGCCCTCGTCAACGTGGATCCAAGCCCCCCCCAGTCGGATTGATTTCGTAAATCGAACGTTCGCGTTTGACAGTGAGAGTCTGCTCGGGTACACTCGCTATGCTGTCCGGGTGCGAGCAAAGAACGGAATTGGCGCTGGTCCGTTCACAAAGGTGACAGAGTTCTTGTCTGAGTATCGTATCGTATCACAAACCGAGGTAGGTTTGCAGAGTTCGTCGTCGTCACGGAGTATCGCGATTTCCATGAGCGCGACGCGAGAGGCTGCTGCGAATGCTGTTGACCGGTACTACGCGAACGGCGTCGCACGTGGTGGCGTCGATCGAATGGACGGCGACCCGGGGCTGATCGTTCTCTTCCCCATCAACCAGCGCGGTGAACGGCTCGGCGAGCTCGCTTTTTTCTTCACGGGCGCCAAGCAAGTGTATCGGGTTCCAGCGATGCGAGATAGCGACGACGGCACCATGTCGCGGATCGTCGCGGTTGATGTGTATGGCTGGGGAGCAGGCGGCGGAAGTGGGAAAAAGAAATCCGCAGGTGGCGATCGCTTCAGCAAAGGAGGAGGCGGAGCATTCGTGCGTGGTATCTTCCGCGTTTCGCCATCAAATACGCTGGAGATCTACGTTGGCGGCGGAGGTCAGGGCTCTGCGAATGGTCCAGGCAACGGCGGATTCCACGGTGGAGGTGATGGCGGGAATGGCGATTTCTCCGGCGGTGGTGGTGGCGGCGCATCGGAAGTTCGTGTGAACGGGAAGACAGTTCTCGTAGCTGCTGGTGGCGGCGGCGGTGGAGCTACCGACTATTGCTGTGCGCATGGAGGAGGCGGCGGCGGCTCTGGGTCGGGATCTGCTGAACCCGGTTTAGCGCCAAACGTATCCACAATCCCGCTCGGGCTGATTGAGTTCCAGCACACAATGCGCGATGAGTACCATTACGAGAATACTCTGGGAGATGAGCTCGAATTCACAGACGCGCGTGCTCGACACACGCATTTGGACTATGGATTCGCTGGCTCCGATGCAGACTACTCCGTTCTAGCCACTGGTGGCGCAGGAGCATCGAGTACTCAGCCTGGTCAAGCTGGCCGTGCGAGCTCGTATCGGTACTCTCGCGCCGGCAAGTTCTTCGTCAACACCAAGAACTCAATCATGGAGATCGCAGCTCCGCTTGCAGCGTTTCAAGCCTCGAGTGGACGCAAATTCTTTGGCGGCAAAGGTCAAGATGGGAAAGACGCTGGCGGTGGAGGCGGCGGTGGCTACTTTGGAGGCGGCGGGGGTGGCTCTGGGGTCGATGGAGGCGGTGGCGGTGGTGGTAACAGCTTCATTTCCAGCACTGACCTGACAGATTTGGACGCAACCACCAAGTCTCGAGTCACGTCCACGTGGAGTCAAAGCGGCGACGCTGTGCAAGCTTTCCAAGTGGCACCCATCAGCTCGACGTCAGTGCAGCTGAGCTGGGCACCACCTCGTTATGGGTACTCCCATCAAATGCTGGGTTTCGTGATCGAGATGGCGAATCGCAGCATGAACGAAGATTTCCGCATCCTGCGAAGCGAGCGAGCAGCGGTGGGTTCAGTCGTGACTACTGTGAACCAGCTCAGCCCTATTAGCTGGTACCGATTTCGAGTGAAAGTAGTGTTCCGAGATGATTCGGGCAAGTACAGTGATATTCAAACAGTTCAGACGCCAGCGCCGTCCAAGAACGTCTGGCGTCGGGTGACCGGAGGCGTTCGAGGTTTTTCAGCCGAGATGACCGACGCGGGGCTGCGCTTCAGTGGCCCAAGCCCATTGCGACGATTGCCATCGCCGCGTCGCGGTCATTCGCTCGTCTACTTCGACAGGTACCTCTACCTCTTTGGCGGCTACGCACGTGGGTACTTGTGCAACAGAGGCCACAAGAGCACCTGTATCCTCAATAGCGGTGTGAACAACGAGCTCTGGCACTTTGACCTGCAGACCAAGATGTGGATGGAAGTCACCACGGGCGGAGGATCGTACACAAGCTCTGCTTTGCCGTCTGCGCGTGAGAAGCACAGTCTAGTGGTGGTGGACAACCGGTTGCTCCTCTTTGGCGGCAAAACCGGCGATCCAGACGACACGAAAGCCTCGTTGAATGATCTCTGGGAGCTCTCGATCACGTCCAGCTCAGCGAAGACAAGCGCTTCGCTCCAGAATCTAGAGAAGCTGATGCCGCTGAAAGACGGCAACGAGCTGTTTACGATCGGGTACGTGGGGAATTCACCAGACATGTGCGTCGCGAGCTTGAAAGTGCAACTGCGCATCACGCACGCGTGCGCTCAGACGCTGCACGTCCAGCTCTTTGGACCGGGTCCGTCCACGTTTCCGCAACGTCAGCAGGCTGAGACCTTCCCTGTGAACTCGCAAAGTACTGCGACTTTGTGGAGCAATGCGAATGGGTTTACGACTGGTAAGAAACGAGAAACCCCGACGACAGTGAGCGCGCGGTCTTTCCCCGTGACGCTGCAGCGTCCGTCCATGTTCTCAGCGAACAAGCCGTGCGTGTCTGGGACCCAGGACCTCGTCTTCGAGTCGGTCGGTGGACAGTTTGCAGGCGCTAATACGAGCGGGAACTCGTTTCCACTAGAGGCGCTCTCAGTGTTCCACCAGTTCTCTGCCTCGGGCGGCTGGACGCTCAGCGTCGCTGACACGCTAGCGGACGGTCGTGAAGGCACGTTGGAATCGTGGGATATCTCGTTTGTGCTGGCGCCATGTGTGGCAAAGTTCACCTGGAGAGAGCTGAACGCTGCGGTCGGAGTTATCGGAACACCGCCTTCGCCGCGCTACCAGCACGCTGCGATTGTGTACAAGACCAGTATGTTTATGTACGGCGGTCAGTCCGGCACGGACGGCAATGAGCTCAACGATCTTTACCGCTTGGACTACTCGTCGGCCGCAGGGGGATCCATCCGGTGGACGCAGTTGGTTTCGCTCAAGACTGCGACAACAACGACAGATGAAAGGCGGTTCTACAACGGCCGCGTCACCCTCTTGACAGCGTACGATCTGCTTGCTGTGGGGAAAGGACTGTGGAGTCCTCGCCGGAACTCGGGGCTCGCGCACCACTTCGCATCGGGACTCTGCGTCAACCAGAAGAGCCTGAGTGACCCGCGGAAAGGCTGGCGGCGGGTGACACTGTCAAGTGTAGACGAAGACGCAACGGTCCCAGTGCCACGCTACTGGTCCGCGAGTGCATTCGTCCCAGATGACCCTACTAGCAGCACTGCTGGTGGTGGTACGAGAGCTCTTCGGCCTCGTCTGTACATTCTTGGTGGTCAGGACGACACAGCGCTCTTGGACGATTTCTGGCAGCTTGACATGGATTTGTTCGCGGAAGAGTACTCTCACGATCGCATCCAGGCTCGACGACAGGAACTTTGTGACTGGAGGCTTGGAAATGCAGTCTACCAGCAGAAATGGAGCGCGTCATGCGGTGCGACAGCTACGACCGTCTCGCAGAGCCTGGTGTCAGAGTGCGAGCTCGAGATCCTGCTGCTCTACGCCTGGTGCGGACAGTTCTACCAGTCCATCGCGCTGTGAGTGCACCCCACGAGAGTCATCTTTAACCGGGCTGCGCTGGCACCTTCAGAGAGGCAACCTTCAAGTCCACAGAGAGCGAGTGTGAGAGGGATCCACTGCAACACCATCGGCACTGTGAGGCGGGCCAACCACGACGGCTCTGAAGCAAAACAAGCAAAAACAAGTCAGAGCTCTCGCGCGTCTCCTTGTGTATCTAGTATGCACTTGTTGAGTGGTGGTCTCGAGTGGATGAATCCCAGACGAAACCGTGGAAGCATTCGTCAAAAGCCAAACAGCAACAGCCATGGGACAGAGAGAGAGAGAGAGAGAGAGAGAGAAGAGGTTGCGTTCTCGAGATTCCGGGTCTCGAGAAGCTCACAAATCACTAGGTCTGCCCACCTGATGCGGTTCCACAGACAGGCAGGTGGATGGCAGGCAGCCCTAGAGAGAGCAAAGTGTTCTGTGGCGTGGAATCAGCGGAAGTCGAAGTATCCTGGCGCAAATCGCATCGTCTCGGGGCAGTTGATTAAGAGTCCAACAAGCGCGACGTTGGTGGTTGTGATTGTACTTTGATGGTGTCAAGTGATCAAGGGACGGCTCATGTGGCGATCTATGGTCGGTTTGGGTTGCCCAACACACGCAACGCGCGCGTTTCAAGCAGCGCATTTCGACGCTCCGGTCGGCAGGCAGCCGCACTTTCTGCTCAGATTCTTTCTCGCTTTTGGAACGATCTCGAGCTCCGTCTCATATCAGATCCCTGAAGCTTAAAGCTCGACAAGGAGCCTGGAGAACTGAAGATTCCCAAGTGATCCAGCCAACACACCAGTCGTTCTTTAGGCGGGTATCCGTTTCAAAAGTTATCAAACCTTTGCGTTTCCAACACCCTCCGCTCCGGTAAAATTGAACTCAAGCGCTCGCTGTGATGAAGTGATCTGCTGGGATACATGAGACCTGGAGACCTAGGACCGAGTGAAGCTCCCCGGTGAGACCGCTATCGTTCGGCATGTGTGAGACGCACACCAACGAGCGCTCTGAGAGAGGACCAGTGCTCTTTGTGCATCAAATGGAAGTATGGAACGAGTGTATCCAGCTCAGCAGTCATTCGATTTGTTGCGATTATCCAAACACTGCGCACCAGCGGATTATGGGGAGGAGGCTATTTGTGCTCCGAGATAGCCGGAGCTCTCCGATCCTGGGTGTCTCATTGGCTCGCTCGGAGATTAAAAACCCCGAGGAACCTGAGAATCTGATTGGCTGAGCGCGCGAAACGCTCCTTGGAGCCATCGACATTCGGAACAGTGCGCGTTCGGACAAAGTTCCGGGCGTGGCTACTCTGATGGTGGTTTCAGGGTCTGGTTGGCCCTGGGATAACCACCGCCAGGGCCATTTCGCTTCTCTTCCTTAAAAAAACCTAAAGCGAAAAACGCCAACCGTGTCCGCTTCGCCCCCTCTCTCCGTTAGCGCTTGGGAGAGCAGACGGGGAGAGTGAGATAGCTCCCCCTCCCAGCAGCAAGAGCCATATTCGTTCTTACCCTCTCACACTTGTGAGAGCGTCACCCCCACAGAAGTCGACTCGGCGCAAGAGTTGGCTTCTTTATACCCACAGTCGTGCGCGTGTGGGCTTCGTGGCTACGCGACAATCACCACCACCCACCCATCCATTCTCCGTGTCTACGTTTCGTTCCTGTTGCCTTTTGCATCACGTCGTGCGCTTCCAGTGTGGACAAACAGGCTATTCGTCTCAGGAAGCTGTTCACTACTCTAGCCCAACGATGGCAGCTTCTCGTCGTAGCAAGTCTCCGACGTACCGGATGATCCTCTGTGTTGCCGTTGCAACTCTCTGTGTGCTGCTTGGATCGGGACCAACGTTCGCGCAAGAGACACCGGCGCCTACTTCAGCTGATACTCCAGCTCCAACAACTGCGACTCCGACGGAGACCCCAGTTCCAACGACTGCGACCCCGACACCATCGCCTACCGATACCCCAGTCCCTACAACCGTCGCACCAACCCCAGCGCCAACTGAGACCCCGGTTCCAACGACTGCGATTCCAGCGCCTACCCCAACGGAGACTCCAATCCCAACGACTGAGGCTCCAACGCCAGCGCCAACGGAGACTCTAGCCCCAACAACTACCGTTCCTACCCCGGTGACAGCAGAGACTCCGGCTCCAACTCCTGTCGCCCCTGTAACTCCTACCCCAACGCCAACTGAGACCCCAAACCCAACGGTTGAGACTCCAGCGCCTACTACCGCAACTCCAACGCCAACACCAACTGATACTCCAGCTCCTACTATCGCAATTCCAATGCCAGTGCCAACGACTGTAGCTCCAACACCAGTGCCGACCGAGACTCCAACGCCCACTCCTAGCATCACACCAACCCCGACTGTTGCCTCGACTCCAGTTCCAACGACTGTCGTTCCAGCACATGCTCCGGCGGTGACTCCGACGCCGACGCCAGTAACTACTTGCGGACCGCGCGTCCGCCGTGCATGGGCAACCCTTGCGACGACAGATAAGCAGTTGTACCTGGACGCGGTGGTGAAGGCAATGGCTACGGGGTTCCACACGCTGTTTCTAGAGGTCCACGCTGACTCGGCGTCCGGCAACGAAGCGCATCTCACCTGCGGCATGATCTACTGGCACCGCCGCTTCATCCTCGCGTACGAGAACATGCTGCGCAGCCTCGAGCCTCGCTTCGCGTGCCTCACGATCCCGTACTGGGACTACTTCGCGGACTTCGCCAAGCGAACGGCTGGCTTCTGTACCACGCTCGAAGGCTGTTCGACTTTCCTCAGCGAGTTTGGCGGCTCGTCTGGCCCAGTCGGGAGCTACAACTTCGGCACTACCACTGTATCAGGGAGCAACTGCGTTTCTGCAGGGGTCCCGCTGGGCACGGTGCTCACGTATACGAACGGCACGTACAACCAGACGTTCACCGTGGAGACGAACTTCACGCTCTCGAATTTCTGCCAGAGCTCGACCGTGAACACCAGCGATTGCTGGAAGTGCATGCCGCGATCCACGTGGACGGCCACGCCGTTCCCGTCGGGATTCGGGTACGCGTCGCTCGCAAAGCTGATCAGCGGCTCGTTCGGGTACTCGAACTTTGCGCAGAACCTGCACTACGGCTTCCACAACTCGATCCACAACGCGGCGGGCTCGACGATGGGGACGCTCTCGACGAGCGCCGACCCGATCTTTTACAACCACCAGTACGTGTTTACTGTGAAGCCAAGAGCATTTGTGGTGGTGGTCGCTTGTCATTTTACTCTCTCTCTCTCTCTCTCTCTCTCTCTCTCTTTCTGTTGTCTCTTTTATTGTAGCGCTACGATCGACCTCGTGCACCAGATGTGGTACGACTGCCAGGTCAAGCGACCGATGACCGACATCGAGAAGAAGAGCTCGGCGTACGGGTTCGCGACCTGCTCTCAGTCGCCGAGCGTCGGATCGCCCTCGAGACTCGCCAACATCACGCAGTTTTGGTCGAGCGGCACGAGCCGCATGCGCGCTGACGACCATCCCGTGCTCGGCGCGTTCTTCAGTCCACTGCCGACCGAGTACTGGCACTACGTGAGCGGCTCGGACCTCGGAGACTACTCGTACACGTACGAGAAAGACGCGCTGCTCCAGTCCTTCGCGGACGCCAACACCGCGATCTCGTGCCCGGCGCTGAGCAAGACGCGCCGTGCTCAGGAGGTGGTGCCTCGTTGGCAACAGCCGAGAGCCCAGAGAGCTCTTTGGGGGTTCTCGAGGGATACCGTACGTGAGAAGGCTATTGGGCAGATCAAGGGGCTGATCGCCAGACTCACTCCGATGGTCATCGCTGCGGTCAAGGCGAATAACCAAGACGGCAGCACCACCACCACCACTAGCGAAGTGACGAGCGAAGCCGCGGACCAGATGGAGCTGATGGAGTGCGCGTGGTACGTCGAGCAGGGCAACTACGTGGACGATCTGACCGACGAGTACCGAGCGAACATGAACATTCCGTCGACAGTCCACACGGTCTGCTACAACCTCATCATGAAGCTCCTGTCTGGGGACGAAAGCATCGACATCCATGAGTGGCGCGAGGTGTTCAAGGCGTACCTGCTCAACTTTGCGGGGTCATCGTCAACGTCTACGAACTCGGTCGTGACCAGTACTGCGACCTCCGGCGGCGTGCTCTCGGAGGAAGCTGGCGTCTTGGTTAGGGGTAATAACAACAACAACGATAAGAGGGAGCCTCGCACCTTCGGGAGACGCAATGGCATCGTCCCAATCAACACTGCGGGCACGGCGCTCGCCTCCACCACCAGCTCTTAATCCAACACGATCATTCAGGCCGTCCAAAGCTCTTTGGCTGTCCGTCCGTGATAACCAGTACTTGGAAGTATTTCCATCTTGCCTAGTTTTATCCTGAGCGTAGCGATTCTCATGGGATAAGTAATATATATTGTCGTCCCCAAATATATGGCTTGAGCACTACTGGCTTTGTCGCTTAGGCTCTAGGCGATGCGAATTTTGTTTCCATGCATCGCATCCAAGCGGAGATCATCGCTGCGCTTGCTATCAATGCCATTAGTTTCCCCTCATCCACTCTTCCAGGCGAGTGCTACGTAGGCGAATCCCTACGAGCACCGAAAGTACGTGCTTTACTGACTGCCTCAACGAAAGCGAGGACCAGAGGCAGGACCCTAGCGGGGACAAAGGTTAACAGACTCCACTCATCAGAGAAAGCCAAGGGAGGCGAGTGCACGCTGGGGTGAGAGGGGGCTTCTTGATACATCGCTGCGCCTGTCCATTAGCAGCATTGCGCGTATGTATCCGTAAGACACAAGGTGTCACGCACAGTGCCTTTCCATCATGCAACTCGGGTCAGGAACGCCCCAAGCAGCGAGAAATATGTACCTGAGCTCTTCCAGCCCACCACGTAGCGTGAAATACAAATCCAGGTTTGTGACCACTACAGTACTGTACAATCAATCTCCCGCTTAGTTGATGGAGTGCTATTTGTGTCAACCAATGGCCGGTTCCTTTGCGTTTTGCTTTCCCACTTGCAACTTTCTGCGCGCATTCTTGTCCAAGTGAGCGAGCGAGTGGGTGGGTGGAGCTGAGACCTAGCGTCCAAGCCCAGACAAACGATGGGACCCAGGTGCTGATCCCATCGTTTGTCTGGGCTTGGACGCTCAAGAGCGCTCTCAGACACCTCAAGTAGCTACAGTAACCCGAGTGAAGATTTTTTTTTTTCATGTCACCTCCCCGAGAACCGAAAGCCCTCGAGGCGATAGCAAGCAGTGTGGGCAAATAATGAATGGATCCAAAAATTGGTCAAGTGAACCCAAGTCGCCATCGCTGGACTCGGTCCGCTCTTTACTTGACGCAAGGAAGCTGCAGGTATCTTCCCATCTTCATGATCCCTTGACTAGAAGACCACAACACTGGGAACGACGGCTCCAAAATCGAAGAAAAGCTGCGTGAATGCATCACCAAAAACCCCTGTCCAGATCAGAGCGCATAAAGAGCTCAGGTCTCAGTTCAATACTAAGCTGTACTCAGATCTGAGTCCCAAACTTTCCATTAAATCCTGAGTCTCTGATTGGCTGATCGCAAAACGACCTGAGCACCTGATTGGCTGAACGAGACCAAACAGGCCAGTTTGGAGCCACAGACATCCAGATCCACGGAAACGAAACGCCCCGAGTCCAGATTTTCGACGTTTTTCTTGATTCTTGCGCCGCGCGTTCGGCAAACGTTCCCACATGCGATCGATTGTCTGCTGTCAAACGATCAGATCACACCTGGCTGGATGGTGAGCGCAGCTCTCTCTTTATTGTCTGGTGGGTGATACCCAGAGCCTCAGGGCTCCATAGTGTATTGGCAAAGCATTGAGCGAGTCTGCGATGCTTCCTTCCACCGAGTTCCCGCGCGAATTCCTTCAACATCGAGAGCAGCGAGAAGGTCGGAAAATGGAGAGGAGCGTAATGACTTTGCGTGACGGACGAAGAAAGAACAAAGAAATAGTAAGCTGGCAAAATTCGAGCCTTTGAGAGTCTTGACACTCAGTGTTCACAACATGGGCAGTTACCCGGTCGAGGACGGTTGCGGAATGGCCGTTAACGCCGTCAGAAAGCCGCTCTCTTTCTCTCTCTCTCTCTCTCTCTCTTGAGTGGCACTGCAACGCACGCGACTCAGTCTCATCGAGCTGCTCACAACCATTCTTACCCTCTTCCACACAAGAGCGTCCCAGACAACAGGCGAGCACGCACCTTCCGCTCGCTAGCAAGCAGCTAGCCAGTCAGCAATCCCAGCTTTTGCAACTTTGACAAGTCCTTTGTATCGAGGAAGGCTATCCATCCACAGAAAGAAACCCCAGCAGTAGTTCCCACTCGCGAAAAAGAAGAAAAGAGCACACTCGCCACAGGGAAATCCGAGCCCAAGCTTCCTGCAACGAGTACCACCAGGTCAAATATGTCGCGTCGTCCGTCGTCCTCTTCCATGCCTCGAGTTGTGCTGCTTCTGGCTCTCGTGTGCGTGTTTATCGTGAATGGTCCTGCGCCAGCGAGTGCGCAAACGTCAAGCTGCGGCCCGCGGGTCCGGAAGGCGTGGGGCATGCTCTCGACCACAGAGAAGCAAACGTACCTGGACGCGGTGAGTGCCGCGATGGCGAACGGCAACCACGCGCTCTTCCTCGAGGTCCACGGCGACACGGCGTCCGGCAACGAGGGCCACCGCACGTGCGGCATGATCTACTGGCACCGCCGCTTCATTCTCGCGTACGAGAACATGCTGCGCAGCATCCCCGGCTTTGAGTGCGTGACGATCCCGTACTGGGACTACTACACCGACTACACCAAGAAGCTCGCGCTCCAGTGCACTACGTTCGAGTCTTGCTCTCGGATCCTCGTCGAGTTCGGTGGTGGAGCCAACAGCTCCGGGAACTGGAACACCCCGACCACGAACACTTACGACGGCGTGACCCCGCTGCCTGGCGCGTGCGTGAACGGCTCTCAAGCAACCGCAGCGCAGGGTCTGGCGACCAGCTTCTCGCTCACTAATTTCTGCCAAAACTCGTCGACCACAGCCTGCTGGGGCTGCATCCCGCGCGACAACTGGGCCGCAAAGGCGTTCCCGTCCGGCTTCGCACTGTCCACACTGGCAAAGTACATCAGTGGGTCGTTCGGCTTCGCCTGGTTTGCGCAGAACATCCACTACGGCGTGCACAACGCGATCCACAACACCGCAGGCTCGACCATGGCGACGCTCTTCACCGCGGCGGACCCGATCTTTTACAACCACCAGTGCGTCCTGTGTTTCCTAGCTGCAGGCGTTGGCTATGGAACTTGAACCTAACTAACTCTGGTGCTGTTCTGATCTACTGTGTAGCTCTACGATTGACTTGCTGCATCAGTGGTGGTACGACTGCCAGGTGCAACGCCCCATGACCGAGACCGAGAAGAAGACCTCCAACTACGCGTTCCAGCAGTGCAGTCTCACTCCCGCGGAAATCTGCCCCACGTCGACGTCGAACATCACCCACTACTGGCCAAACTACACTGCAAGCGCAAGTGGCTCGGTGCGCATTCGCGCCGAGGACCACCCCGTGATCGGCCAGTTCTTCAGCCCTCTCCCGACGCAGTACTGGCAGTACGTGAGCGGCACGGACCTCGGCGCGTACTCGTATACGTACGAGAAGGACTCGCTGCTGCTGGCGTTCAGCCAGGCGAACATCAGCATCGGCTGCCCGCTGACGAGCAAAGCGCGCCGCCTGGTGGACCTCAGCGAGTCGTTTGCGTCGGGCGTGATGGTGCAGTCAAATGCAGCGACCAAGGCCATCAACCTCTTCAAAGACCTTGTCAACATGTCGATGACAACGCTTGAGGTGTTGAAACCGGGTCTCAGTCAGACAGACAAGCAAACGGAAGCGCTGGACCAGATGGAGCTCATGCACTGCTCGTGGTACGAAGAGATCCAGGGCTACATCGACGACTACTCGCCGTACTTCCGCTCCAACATGCGCCTCCCAGCGTCGGCGCACACGCTCTGTTACAACCGCATGCAGCAGCTCCGGTCCGGTCAGAAAAGCATCGACGTGCCGGAGTGGCACGACATCTACGAAGAGCACCTGTACACGGGCAATGGGGCGGTATCACCGGCAACCGTGGCTAAAGCCCTTCCTTCACCAAGCAGAACGAATGCTTTGCAGTGAGCCTGTTTGCTGGGCCCCCCCCCCCCCCCGTCCTCCAGCCAGCGAGGTCGAACGAACGCCTACCTACCCGATCCATCTTCATCTTCTCCTCTCTTATCCAGTCAGCCTACTGGTAGCCAGCCACACTTGAGCTGCACGTGTTGTCGTCGTAACACACTTTTGTACTTGGTACATTTTGGAAAAAGCAAGCAAACAGAACCGTAGCTCCTCATCTTTTCTGTTTGTTGTTGTTGCTGCAACCACTTCCTATTGTAACATTTGAAATGGCTACATGAACAGGAATCAGATCCATCAAGTGAGCGGTCTCTTACATCTAATATTTAAGTTGGAACCTCAAATTTAGTTAGTCGATTTATAACTTGTAACGTTTAGCAAACTTAAATTAAAGAGACGATATCCGGATTAAACAAAGGATGCTGAGTTGACTCAGATCACAACAAAGGCCGAGTTGACTCACAGATCGAGTTCCACGGTGATGAAGGGTGAGGTGAGCCCCCAAAATGAGCCTCTCACATTCACTCAAGACCGAAAAAGATCGAGCCAAGGCCAGTGAGCCTCCTGCTTCATCTCAGTAGAGTAAAACAACAGACGCGATGTATCTGGTGGCGTTCTCAAACAAGCGATTCTGCTGCTTTTGCTCACACGATTCCTGAAAAAAGTTGAAAAACGGCCAGAATTATTTGGGATCCGTTTTGTCCGTTTTCTTTCTTTCTTTTCAGCGTTTGGCACCTATTGTATTCGAACAGTTATCAAGACTCTGTCACGTCTTTCGATCTTTAATCTTTCTGACGTGATTACAGGAATAGTTTCTGTTAGCCAATTCGTGAACAACAACAAATAGGGAAAATCGACCAGCAAATGGGTGGTTTCTGTGCTTAGACATATTCGCGATATATCACCCATGATCTCTGGGATCAAAAAGATTACTGACAACCAAAAGCCGCAAGAAAGAGTTGGATCTGGACTTTTCAGTCGTTTGAAAATAGCGCTTCAAAGCTGAGCTCAAGACGGCGTTTTTCCTGTCGAGTTGAAAATCAAAGCATCGAGTCTCGCAAAGGAGCAACTCAAGTCTCTCACGAGAGTGAAAAAGGCCGTTGACCTCTTTCTTTCGGAAAAGCGAAAGACTGAGTTCTGGGTTTGGATCCTTCCATTTCCTTTTTTGTGACGTTATTGTGGGACTGTATATGGGGGCAGTCTCACGACTTGTGGGTGCGAGTTTTGGTCGCCTCTTCAAAAGAGTGTGCGCCTGTGATGACTGACCAACAAAACTGATCACACACGGACCTCCCGTTTGTGCCGTGCCGAGTCTGCATGATGACGCCAATGATGAACTCCGCAGAAGCAAATCGAACACTTTTGTTTGTCAGCGTTTTGTTAGGGGCGTTCCCATTTTCTTCTCTCAAAAAGGAAATTTGTGTTGCTCTAAAGAAAGCCCAGGTCCTAAAATTATTCTTTTTAGATTATTTTTGCGCAAAAATGACAGTTCAAGCTTTCGTTATCAAAAAATAAAGCGACTCCCATTTTTACTACACACGTTAGTCTAACGGGTGCGCACGCAACACACACAAACACGTCAGCAGCTTTTCGCAAAAGAGCCGCTCACACGTCTCATGCAGCGCATCCCACCGTCCAAATTCTCTTACTTTTCTCCATACAAAAAACGCGAAACTCCCTTAAAAGACAACAGCGGGGCAAAGGCATAGTGAAATCAACATGTCTGCATCGGTTGTCACCCCTTGAGGCAACCGACGCAAGCATGCTGATTTCACTATACCTTTGCATCATCACGTGCGGTTCCTCACTCACAGAGCGGACTCATCTCTGAAGGGCATAGTGGAATCAATAGGTCTGGATCGCTATTTAGCGTTGCGTTGCGAAGTTACCCTTACATGCAAAAACGCGAAAGTGAAACAAATTCAGGTGCTGCATGGCAAAAGGAAGGTGTGGAACTGCAGCGCAGCTAAAACGTATGCAAATTGTATTTTTTGTGATGCTTTATACTGTTAAAATGTCTTTCCAACTAGCACACAAAACAGCAATTTTCATCCACATATTTCTTACGATACACCGACACCTGGCTTGTCAACAATAGCCTTCTTCAACGTGCTTGTAAACCAGTCCATGATCGTTAAAACAAAAGCAAACCAAAATCAAATGGATGCCAAAACTTTCAGCAAAGGCTTTCGCGTCACACAGTTTTCTTATTGGAGAAGCCAAATACAAAATATGAATTATTTATTAGATGTTTGATGCTTTGAAAAAAATTTAACGCAAAAAGCCCAGTGTCAAGTGACTCGTTGCGCCTCCCCTTCACAGCGCACAAAGACACGCGCGTGTGCGCGGCTTTCCCATCACCGCCCTTTTGTTGTGAATTTCATCTTAAAAATGCCTAATTTTTACAGCTAACATTAACAAATAGACCTAGCCATCACTTCCCCTATTTTCTCACTTTTTGATTGGTGGAGGTCGAAATAAACACCTCAAAAATAAGGTTTAAAATCTGAATACAAGTACTGATAACCTCCTTATTGACAGTAAATGGTCATCCCCCTTACAAACACGAAGTATGTGCACAGGTTCGTCAAAACTCTGAAAACTTTAAAGAGGACGTGCTTCGCATAGTAAAATCAAGTATAATAAAGTCTAATTGGCGCGCGCTTGTGAAACCATCACAAAGTGGGTTATTTTAGGGACTTTGCTGACTGTTGCGTGGTTATTTTAGGGACTTTGTTGACTGTTTTGTGACTGTTGCGAGATTATTTTAGGAACTTTGCTGACTGTTTTGAGTCCGAGGAACGTGCCATGACGGAAGTTCTTGATTTTCGCGTTTGTTTATCGTTTCGTTGATTACAATAAACAAAGTGACGTCCCCAGACTCCATACAACGAGCAAGTGAGAGCCAACTGTTGCGGGCAGCTGCGCTTGCTTGTTTTGTTTGAGTCACACAAGCGCGCGTGCCAAACAAAACAAGCATATAACAAGCAAACAAGCAAACAAGCACATGAACAAACAAACAAGCCAACAAGCGAGCAAGCCAACAAGCAAAGCACACACAACACGCAAGTGTGTTCTGTAGCGTTAGTCGCAGCGATCGATTGATCGTAATGGTGCCGAGTCTGCCGCCGCTGTCAGTGATCCACCCCGAGCCGGAGCAGGGCGAGCGCGAGCACGAGCGCCAACCCAGCCGACCGCTTCAGCAGCAGTACCAGCAGCCACAAGCGCCTGCGCCAGCGTACGCCCGCGTGGCCCCGCCAGCGGCGTACCCGTCGCGCTTCCAGGACCCATCGTACGCGTCGCGGTTCGCTCCACCCAGCGCGTTCCGTCCTTCACATGGAGACACACGAGCCGCGGAGGCGTGGCGGCGCATCAAGACCGAGGACGACCGGGGTGGCCACGGCGACGCCGCGTACCAGCACCACCACGAGCAGCTGCGGTCCATGACGCAGCACTATGTGGGAGGCACAGCGCGCCATCCAGTTGGGAGCGCGTTCGCTGCCGCCAACGACAGCAGGACCAGTCAGAGTGGGAGCAGTCATAATAGCAGTCATAGCCACAGCCACAGTCACCACCACCACAGCGGATCTGTCAACAGCCACGGCGGTCGCAGCAACAAGAGCAGGTTCTCGTCGTCCGATGATGACGACGAAGGCGATGATGAGAACAGCAGACAGCGACGAGGACAAAGAGCAGGAGGGCACTTTGCGAGCAGCTCCAGTGTCAGCAGCCAAGAGCGCTACACGGTGTCGATGGTGATGCCGATGACTGGCGGCGGTGCAGCAGCTGCTGCTGCTGTTGAGGCTATGGACGCCTCGGGGCGAGCGAGCTTCTCCAGCAGCGACGTGTACCTCGATCTCAACCGGAGCGGCAGCAACGGCGGCTCGGTCCAGGAAGACGACTTTGACCCAAAGCTGTCGAAGAAAGCGCGCCGGAAGGAGCAGTGCCGCGTGAACCAGGCCAACTACCGCAAGCGCAAGCGCATGTACGAGGACGAGCTGAGCGGGCAGATCAAGCTCCTGGAGAACGAGATCCTGGAGCTCAAGGCGCGCAAGATCGCGCTGCGCCACCAATCGCCGTCGTCATCATCGGAAACGGAGGGCGACCAGGTGCACAACAGAGACCACCAGCACCGCAATCACCACAACCACTACCACGACCCGATCAAGTCGATCGGCGACTTTTACTACGCGCTCGAGTCGGCGCAGCTCGAGTTCCCGCCGAACGCGCAGCTGCACTACCCGGGGCTGCACTCGCTCTTTGAGCTGCATCAGCAGGAGTTTGCATCGATCGACGCGTTTCAGCTCCAGTGGCTCTGGTATCGCGAGCACTTTGCGGTGTTCCACCTGCTCGTGAGCTCCTCGGAGCGACTCGACGCGGGCGACCAGGTGATCATCCGCATCTCGGCGCAGCTGCACATCCAGATGCAGCAGCAGACACGCCGACAGCGCCGAAGACAGCGAAAGCAGGACCATCGGCACCAGCACCAGCGTTACCAGACCCAGACCCACGAAGCCTTTGATGGCAGAAGTGATGAAAATGAGGACGAGGACGAGAACGATTGGTTTGCCAAGAAGCTCGTGTGCCCCGTGCTCCAGCAGTTTGAGTTCCACGCGGACGAGCGCGTGCTGACGCAGATCACGTCGGAGATCGACTGGATCGCCGGTGTCGCGGCGCTCGTGCAGAGCCAGCCGGAGCCCACACTGCTGCTGCTGCGAGAGCTCGCGAGCGAGGCCGCCGCGAGCACGCGCTTTGCCAACTGCTGCTAGCGAGAGAAAGAGTGAGAGGAGAGAGCGAGGTGTGTGATTAGAGAATGTAGATTTGTTTTGTATTCCTTTAGCAAGAAGAGAAGCCGAGGGCCGAGAGAAGCGAGTTAACAGCGCAAAAAGCGCTCGAGATGGTGAGAAGATCCATCCATCGGAGGTGGACACTCTGGACTGGAAAGAAGAAGTGTTTATTGAATGCAGAGGGGGAATTGATGGTGATAGATGCACTCAACTTTTGTTCTCAACTACTTGTTGTTGTTTGTTGTTCACAAATTGTTGTCGTCATTGTTTAGGATAAACAATTTGTTCCGAGTTGGATCGCATTTTCTCCTGATTATTTCCAAGGAAGGTGCGAGGCGATGGATGGATGGGACGCGAGAAGAAAGTTGTTTCTGGCGCACGAGGTTTCCTCAGTCGCGCATGCATGGGGATCACCACCACGAGCCTCCGTTTTGTTTTTGTTTTCGCGAAAAATGTTTCGTATTGTAGAAAAGATCTCAAGATCTCAGTTTTGCTGGATGCGCGTCCAGTCGCACCATATCATTCTTAACATTTTATTATAACAAAACTTCAAGTACGCTTTGCTGCTGTCTTTATTATATATAAAATCACATAGTTTACTAATGCAGGTGCGGACTACCTTTCTTTCCGTTTTTTCGCTAGATGTGTTCCCATCCACACAAAGCGAAAGAACGAGCCCACGAGTTTCTCCACGCGACGAGGACTGAGTGGGGCGGCGGCTGCTGCTGCTGCGCCGCAGACCAACGGTGCGCTAGGCGGTAGCGTCCCCGCAGCAGCCTGCGCCTTGCCGTACGTGTGCTTCACTGCGTATGCTCTGGTCGGTCTGCCGCTCACCACAAGCTCCGTTAACCTCGGGACCTCATTGAATGAATCAGGGGATCGGAAGCGGTGACGACAGCAGCGCACAAACGAGCGAGAGAAGCGGCACTGCTGCTGCTGATTAATAAAATCGCCACTCGGCTCGAGCGACTTTCTCCGCCATGCGAGATAATAGACGACGCCAGCCACGCTGGGCAGCAGCTACTCAACCGAATCAAGTGCAGTTTTTATTATGGGCGACCGAGTGGCTCGTCAAGTGCAAAGCGTTGGTCAGTCCGTCCAGACACAGGCGACGCGGCAGAGGAGACCTGCGCTACCGTTTCTATCGTGTGTGCTGTGGGAGGGAAGACGAATGAGTTGTTGTTGGACATCCGGTTGAATGGCTTCAAGGTTGCGAATGCAGGGCCAGGGCGTCTTTTCTATTCTACCACGGGTGAGTCAATATTGCATTTTTAGTCAGTCGTGCGTGGCAATAGTTGACACCAAGTGCTGGGTTTCTAACTTGGTCCTCTTGATTTGTGGTGCTTGTTCAGATTTCGACCGAGGGCATTCATTCCCGTATGATTCCACTGCAGAGGGCTGTCGGTCGGTTGTCGGTGGCGATGGTGTCCTACTGAACGCCAAGCGCTGGTTGAAAGCTCGGGAACGTCCTCCGCCATCCAGCGAGGGCTCGTTGTCGAGCTCGACGAGCACGAAGAGGTACTTACTTAGTACTTGCTCCCACGACACGAATTCGTTTGGTGGACCGCGCGCGCTGTTTGCCATGACGATTCCCACTCTCTCACAACAAGTTGTGAGGACTGCGCTCCGAGCGCTCGAGTGCTGATTGCGATGATCGTCGTTCATGTAATACGATCTTCCCCTCGCGCGCCGCTATGCGACCGTGGTCGTGGTTGGGGTGCATCAAGCAGTCTGCCGCCTGAGTCAGCCCGCAGTCCCAGCCCAGTCCAGCCAGACCCAATGCCAGCCCCGTCTGCAAAACGGTTTGGGGATGCGCGCTTGTCCTCCAACGATCACCAGACCACCAGCTGGTGAGACCGTGGAAGCAATTCGAGATGGGACCCTGACACTCGTCAGTGTTCGTCTGTCGGTCTGTTCCGATGCTCTCTAGAAGAAAAAGAGAGAGAGAGAGATTCCAGAAAAACTGGAGACGAATCCCACTCCGCTCCGCTGGACTGAAGACCAGCCCTGAGCCTGACTCACCTCAAGTCGTTCGCGGTGTCAAGTGGTTCTATTAACAACCTGAGAGGTGGACTCTCTTCTGTTCGTTCACGCGGTTGCGGGTCAGGCTTGTCGGCGTGGTGGGAGCTGTTCTACCGGTGTTCATGGGACTTTCAGCGAGGAGAAGTCGCTCACGATCTGCGTGGCCGCCACCATCGAATCACTCGTCGGATCTCGCGTCCATGTCCTCGTGCCATCCATCATCAGCCTCCGATCAACACGCCCACGGATTTTCTGTTCGCGTTTTTTGCATCTGCATGAGCACCACTGGGGATGACATTTGAAAGCGAGCTCAGAGCCTGTTGGATCTGCAACAAACTGCCGACGAACTCAAGTTTGATGCAAACCAGAGCGGAGAACGCTTCCCGGGACAACGAATGGCGCCAGTTTCCGTTGAAATCAAGTCACTGAGTGAGCGCTGGCAGGTCTGTTCAGGATCGATTCGCCCACAAGATCTGGAAGCACAAGAGAAGAAGGGAACCATTGGCCCTGCACGCGTTTGCTGGGCATGATCGGTCAAATCACCAAGGAGTCTTTGGAATTTCGACAGGAGCGCCTCCGAAGAAAAAGAAGCTCGTTGCTCTTGTAGATCCAAAGTGTACACGCCGTTGAACAGAGTGAATTGCTGAGCGCCAGGGTGATTTTCAGACCAAGCTACCAGCAGCACGCAGGCGGGCAGGTTCCATCTATTCTATTCAGCTCAGCTTTCTTCCGAACCAGAATTGCGGAAGTGGGGGAGGCTTGAAAAGAAAAGCACTGTCAACGACGAACAAAAGCTTTCGAAATCCATATCCAGCACGGCGCGAATCAGTTGTTGGCGGTGTTTCCAAGCAAAGATGATGGTGTGAGATACAAGGAGGAGCTTCGTTAGACTGGAGATATGGAGAATTGCAATTTCGAACTCTGCTGGAATCTGCGAGTCTTCCAAACTAAGCTAAGCTGGTAACCTGGGGAAAAGTGAAATGAATACTGAATGTCGAGCCTTGGGGTGATGCGAAGCTCCCAAGCCGGTCGTGTCTAAAGCTTTACATGTAATTTGAGTGCTAGAGAGAATTTTCGCGCTTTAGAAAGGGAACGCTGGGATTCGTGAGGACTCGCCACGTTCCGAGTCCGATCCGATTTGTGGGATATCCTGCTGCACGCTCGTCATTCGAAAAAAGACGAGGAGAGTTCACCCACAAGTTACACTCGCCGCTTCTCACCAAGTCAAGAAATTTGGCGACGATGAACCCCACCCAAGCTTCAGATGAGATAAGGAACTCGAAAAGCCATGCGCGAAAAACACCTCAGCCTGCCAGTCCATGCCGTGGAGATCAAGATGTCACGTACCATGGAGTCTGGAATCGCAGAGCACGTTCACTGTTTCCCTCGATATACGGTCAGTTTGCGAAGGACGAGTTGAGCTGTTCGCCGCTACCCTGTGCGTCCGCAGTACCACCGGCGTGGTGAGAGAATGACAAGGGAGGCGGTTGGGCGATTCAGCAGCACTCCAAAAAGGGTTTCACCCACTCGGGTTCAGTCGACTTTGGACTTTGGAGATGGGTTTTACCCGTAGTTGCGGGTTTTACCTCAAATTGGGTTCTACCCGCTAGTGCGGGGTTTTCGGGATTCTTCCCGCCCATCTTTGCGCGACTCGTAAGGCAAGGCGCGTTGGATGGCGTTCAGTGGATCTCCTCGCATTGAGTTGAGACACACATAGAGCCCAAGTCGCGCTCTCTCTATTCCTCCATTCCCCCCAGTCCAGCCTCCACCCGCCATGAAGCTCGCAGCATCAGCGCTCGCCGCCCCCAGCCAAGTCCCCGCCAGAGCCGCCGCCGCCAAGGAAGCCGTGGACCTCGTGATCTTCGCGAGCCGCGTGGTCCCCGTCGTGCCGCGCGACGTCGTGCTCCAAGACCATGCCGTCGTGGTGCAACGCGACCGCATCGTTGCGATCCTCCCACGCGCACAGGCGGCGGAGCTCTACGCGCCAGCGCGCGTGCAAGAGCTCGGTGACCACATCCTGATCCCGGGACTCGTGAACGCGCACACGCACGCGCCGCTCTCGCTGCTGCGAGGGCTCGCCGACGACCTCCCGGTCTGCGACTGGCAGACCAAGTGGATCTGGCCCGCCGAGGGCGAGTTCCTGAGCGCCGAGTTCGTTCGCGACGGCGCCGCGCACGCCATCGCCGAGATGATCCGCGGCGGCACGACGTGCATGAACGACATGTTCCACTTCGGTCGCGAGTCCTGCGAGGTCGTGGAGAGTGCCGGCATACGCGCGCTCATCGGTTCCATGATCATGGAATTCCCGTCGGCGTCGGCGAGCGACACGGACGACTACTTCGCGAAGACGCGCGTGCTACTGGAGCAATACAAGCACCACGAGCTCATCCGCATCGGTCTGGCGCCGCACAACACGTCGGTCGCGGGCGAAGACACGCTGAAGAAGGTGGACGACTGGTCGAGAGAGTTCGACGTGCCGTTCAACATCCACTTGCACGAGAGTGTGAGCGAGTGCGACGACAGCGAGATTCTGAACCGCGAGTCGCTGAACTGTCACCGCAGCGACCAGAAACTGCGTCCGATCGCCAACTTCAAGCGTCTGGGACTGCTCTCGGAGCGCTTGGTGTGCGTCCACGCCGCGCAGCTCAATGACCAGGAGATCCAGGACATCGCGGAGGCGAAGTCCCACGTCGTGCACTGTCCAACGTCGGATCTCAAGCTCGCTGGCGGCATTTGCCGCGTGAGCGACCTGCTCAAGGCCGGCGTGAACGTCGCGATCGGCACGGAAGGCGGATTCTGCAACAAACTCGATATGTTTGCCGAGATGAAGCTCGCGGCGATCCTGGCCAAGGTGCAGTCCATGGAGAGCACGAACGTGCCGGCGGCCATGGCGCTCCAGATGGCGACGCTCAACGGCGCCAAGGCCATCGGCCTAGAGAACGAGATCGGCTCG
>JAASFI010000214.1:0-42874 GCA_023333705.1 Globisporangium viniferum
ACGCCCATTTGCTTGCGCTTGCGCACGAGCGTCCACCTGGTCTTATCCACGCGGACCGAGCTCGCATTGAACTCGGCGAGCGTGCGGTGCAGTAGCGTCAGCGCTTGGCTGTCGTACCCACGCTGCTCGCTGTCCGTGAGCAAGATCTGCGGGAAGCTGCTCGCCGCCACCTTCGCCATCGGTTACTACAGACAGCACTGGACTGTACTCTGGGACTGCTGCTGCAGCTTCTGGTGGAAAATCGAAAAGTCCTGACAGCTTCGGTAGACAGTCTATCTGTCTACCGAAGTCAGAGGGCTGACTCAGACGCGCCAGAGAGAGAGAGAGATTGCAAACATCTCCGCTTACGTCATGCATCTCAAGGCAGTTAGTTGTCCAGTTGCGCGCGATGCGCTGATGAAATCGCAAGTGTATTTTATATTTATGGCAAGGTGGGATGATTGATTGATTGGTCTCGAATAGGTGCAGCGGTGCATTCGACAGCACTAATCCCCTCTTTAGTGTCGTTGAGCTACATTTGTGACTTGGATGTTGTGTGCGTCATTGAAGTGAGCTGGGATGCGTCGCTCCGAAAAACAGCTGGGGTTCAAGATGATCACCAAACTTCAATTGTTTTGATTTTATATACCTTTTTTGAAATGATTAACCTGTTCAAAATATTTAATGAATAGTTACGAGCAAAAACATGTTTTAAAAAGCCGACATTCTTCTTTAAAGTCTCACAAGCTATTTTGAAGGGTGCAATCCATGGATCTGAGTTTTCAGAACCAGCTGATCCGACCACACACAACGCGGCATCAACATTCACTTCGCCATTCTGACGTAAGTAAGTGAGTGAGTGAGTGAGTGAGTGAGTGAGTGAGTGAGCCCCCTACTGCCTTCAATGTGGCAGAGCACTGGTGCTCAGCCAAGTACATGCATTTGATTTGAGGGCCAAACCAAAAGACTCGGTCGACCCACGCGCCTTTGCTCGCAATGGACAAATGCGAGACGACGAGAACGCACCCAGGAACCCAAGACACTCGGACCCTCCCATACAGTAAATCCCAGACTCTGAGTGTCTGTTCTGGTGGCTGGGAAGTTGTTGCTATTCCTAGAGCTCTTGAGAGATCGTTTCACACGAGAGTCTCCTTTTGTATCACATGATAACTAAGAGCAACCTCGAAAAAGAACGCCGAAGGAATGTGCGCTGCTGCCGCTGCCGCCCTTTCGAGCGAGACGTCGCATCTGGGTCGTGGTGTGCAGTTCGTTATCTCCACTCTTGAGCCACCTTCATTGCCCAGGTTCTCGCGCTATCGGCAAGTCCCAACGCAACACAACTACTAGTAGCTAGACAGAACCTGCTGCCATCATGAAGCGGCCCTGGACCTCGCCGATCGTGCAGTGCGTGCATCTGGTCGCGCTCGTGTTCTTCTATGCGCTCGACGTGCGCGACCTCTGCTTCAAGCTCGTGTGGCTCGGCCCACCGGACACGTTCGCGTTCAACGCGCTGAGCAACAGCGCCATCAGCGTCACACCGCTCGTGCCCGCGCTCAACACGTCGAGTCTCATCCCAGGTGAGGAGTACCCACCTGAGATCGCCTCACAAATCTCGCCCTGGCTTTCGTTCTACGAGAAGTGCGAGCAGCTTCACGCGGGCGATAAGGTCTTTGACACGTTCGTGGGCAAGAACTGCCGTCTGGGCACATTCGGCAGTTTCTACGTCGCGTCCGACGTGATCTTCTCCGCGAGCGTGCGCGTCGACTCGGTCACCTGGGCAAGCTGCAAGATGCTGTTTCTGCACCGCCGTCCGCCGATCTGCCAGGAGAACCTTGTCGCCGACTTCTCTCGTCGCTACCACCTGCAAGATCTCGACCTGCGCACCAACCAGATGGCGGTGATCAACTCGGACGCCGAGTTCGAGCTGCTGCGCATGCTCGACATGCTCAGCCGCGCGTTTCCGCTCGAGAAGATCGTGTGCACCGAGGGCTTCCAGTACGGCGGGCCAGGTCAGTACTCGTCCTCGCTGTTCACGTGCGCGAGTCCTAACTTCTACGAGAGCGCGATCGTCGGCCACCACGCGGAGGCGTTCGGCCAAGTGCACAACGGCCTCTCGTGGCTCACGGTCGACAAAGTCAGTGTCTTTGGGTTCGACTTTGTCATCCGCCAGAACAGCCGCTCGATGTTCCTGCTGGAGGCCTCGTCCTCGTCCCAGGAGCCTGTGACGGTCGCACATCATTCGCAAGTCAACTTCTCCAGCTTCGGCCACCTGTACATCATCATGGTGCTCATCGACGTGCTCTTGTTCGCGGCTCAGGCTCGGAGTCTCATGGAGGTCGCCAGTGTGCTGGGCGTGCCGCTGCTCGGTACTTGGAGTGGGGACACGAACGGTCTGAACGCGGACTTCAGCTGGGCCGTGTTGTATCGGCCGCTCTATCGGAGCAAACCGGTCGTGGTGCTCACGATCATCTCCGGGGTCTTGTCTTGGATCACGATGCTGCCGAACGCCGCGATCTCAGGCTGGGACGCGGACTCCGGCGGTCGCGACCACGCTTTCCTCACCAGCATGCGCGCGTGGATGCTCGTCGTGGCGCTGCTGAACCTGGGCTGGGACGTGTTTGTGTCTCTCAATGAGACTCGCGCGTACCAATTGGCGCGATCCACTTTCGTGTCCATCACAGAGATCATAGTGATCGTCGCGAGCGTGTGCTTCTTCGAGCGCAAGACCATGTTTGACATCGCGACCAAGAAGCACAAGCTGGAGCTGCAGCGCAGCTGGGACGCTCGTGCGTTCAAGGGGCAGATTGGGTTCTTCAATTCGTACAACGAAGCGCTGGACTATGACGTGGGTACGCCAGCTGGTTCCCTGCAGGCGATCTACGACCCGCTCGTCATCGTCGTCTTTGAGAGTCTGTTCATCGTCGGAGCGTACGTGGCGGCCAAGAACATGTACATCAGTCACCAGCAGCAGCGGAACCAGTTCGCTGCGAGCGAATACAGGAACGCGGTGGAGATCCAGGTGATCGAGAGTACGGACGACCTCGACCTGAGTCTGATCCCAGACCCGCAGCCGATCATCGACCTGTCGAACGTCACGTACAGCCGCCTGCCGCTGGAAGAGCAGCTCCAGGTGCCGATCCGAGCACGCAGCCTGGTGCGAAACTGCGTGGAGCTGGAGCAAGTGGTCGGGAACCAGATCTGCATCCACCCGCCCGTGTACTTTGCGTTTGGGCTGCTCGTGAAGGACGGACTCATTCGCACGCGACGCGGGTTCCTGAACGTGATCCATCCAAAGGTCGACATGGGCCAGGTCGCCATGACGGCTTCTCAGCACGCAGACTCGGGCTCAGGCTCGCCCTCCAAGTCCGTGATCGCGAGCGCCAAGATGTCTGCGATCGCCAACCTGGTGCTGGCGACGGATGTCTCTGGGGCTGCATCTGGATCTGGAGGAGCTCCTGGATCGGGGGCGCCGCCGGGCGACAAGGGCGACGCCTCCGGGGGCGTTCAGGGCAGAAGACCGCTGGCGGAGACCGCGAACGCTGCAGCAGCGCGCTCCATGCGCCGCCGCAAGAGCACGAACGAGTTCACGTCGATCCAGCTGTAGCCGGAATGGGAGGCACTGGGGGAAAAATCATATGACCATCACTCACTTCCCACTAAACCTTTATCTTAATATAATAGTACTCGTATTTCTCATACAATAATCCTTTACAAATGACGTAAATTTGTGTTGCGAGACGACTGGCATATATTTTGCAATTGTTTGGGAATTGATTGGTGTATTTTATATTATGCGTAAAACCTCTTTTGTAAAGCGAATTGTGCAATATCAAAGGGTTTAGAGCCACTGAGCAGAAAGTATCCATCAACTTCAGTCCCACCATTCGCATTTCTGGGGTGCAATCACCACGATTCCCAGTCTCTTCTGGCAGTAACTGCCCTCATTTGCAGCTCGCACTCATTTTCTCAAAGGCATTCATCGCCATCAGTCTCCTCCTCCAATATGCAGCTACGACGATCCTCCGCCAGCAGCTCCCTCCCGAGGCTCCTCGTCGCCTGTACGCTCGCAGCCTACTTGACCACACTGCGGCATCCAGCAGCGCGTCCCGAGTACGTCGAGATGATCCCCAACGGCGCCAACGTCCCCGGAGTCGCAGCGCTCGGCCACACCAACAACATCGGCGCCGGTGGGCACAACGCCTTCGGGAAGGATTTCACGGCCGCTGGTCACAAGTGGACCAAGGAGTTCTGCGAACAGGACTCGGATGGGGACGGTCAGCACAATGGTGCCGAACTGGGTGATCCTTGCTGCGAGTGGGTGCTCAAGACCAACCAGAAAGTGGAGTGGATCGACGGCGTGTCGTCTCCGGCCGACGCGGCTAAGATGTCGGACCCGACGCTGTGGACGAAGATCAACTGCACGGCGACCACGACGACCGATGCTAGCATCGAAACTCCAGCAGCGACAAGCAAAGTACCAACGCCTGCACCAGCATCGAGCAGCGCGTTGCCTGTTAATGGAGCTGCAGGATTGTTTGTGATTGTCGTTTTCGCAGTCGGAGCAGCGTTTGCGTTGGTGTAAGGACTTTTGAGTGTGCCCATACGTTTTTTTCATCACACTTGTCGTCTTATGAATCGGAAGAGCGCCAAAACCCCACCACTGAGCAGTTGTACTTCTTCGCATTGTACGCGTTGCTTGTCAAATTGCTCACCTCATTGATCCGTGTGGTTTGTACTTTATTCGCGTGGTGCAAAACGTGTTCACTCTGGTGGACCGCTGAGTCCGTCCGGACTCGAGATGTGCTTCGCCAGAATCTCAGAGAAATAATCAACGCAGGTGAGCCACAAAATACTGAAAAGCTCCAAACGGGATTCGAACGATTGGTCGCCCTGTAGACGTACCAAGAAGCACATGGAGGGAATGGAAAGACTCGTACATCTGTGTAGATTTGAAACCAAATACCATCTAACCACGTTCTGACCAAGAGAAAAGAAAAAAAACATAGTATTCACTGAGCTGCCTCGATCTAAGTCGATTGCAACCAGGAACTGAGAACATGAGCAGACAAAACATCACACAAAACGCCACAAGCAGCTTGCTCCAACAGCAACTCTAGTTGCTCTGACCGTAAAACTCCGAGTACCACGCCCAGGTCTTCGCGAGACCCACCGCCAGCGGCGTCGTGGGCTTGTAGCCCAGCAATCGGTTCGCCTTGGACACGTCTGCGCAGGTTCGTGGCACGTCACCTGGCTGGTCTGGCAGCAACTTGATGGTCGCGCGCTTGCCCACCAGAGACTCGATCGTGGCGATGAAGTCCGTGAGCAGCACGGGCGAGCCGTTACCCAAGTTGAACACCTCGCAGCCGCGGCCCTTGTCCAGGCTCAAGAGCACGCCCTGCACGATGTCGTCAATGTACGTGTAATCGCGCGAGGAGCTGCCGTCGCCGTACTGCTCAATCGCAATGTCCTTGGCGATGCGGTCCATGAACTTGAACGGCGCCATGTCCGGACGTCCGCGAGGTCCGTAGACCGTGAAGAATCGCAACCCCATGGACTCGATCTTGTACAGGTGGTGGTACGTGTGCGCGAGCAGCTCACAGGTCTTCTTCGTCGCAGCGTACGGGCTCACGGGGAAGTCCACGACGTCCTCTTCGCTGAAAAACTCCTTGGAGCTGCCACCGTACACGGAGCTGCTCGACGCATACACGAAGCGGTTGATGCCGAACTGGCGACAGGCTTCGAGCAGCACCGTGGTCGCGTGCACGTTCGAGTGGATGTAGAGCAGCGGGTTGTCGATGCTCGGTCGCACGCCGGCGCGCGCCGCCAGGTGGATCATGGCCGTTGGCTTGGTCTCCTTGATCGCGCGGCGCACGAGCGGCTCGTCGCAGAGGTCACCGATGTAGATGTGCACGCGCTCGCTCGAGTACGTGGCCGTGAGGAACGCGAGGTTGGACTGCTTGATCTTGACGTCGTAGTAGTCGTTCACTTCGTCGATGATCACGACGTTGTCGCCGCGCTCGAGCAGCGCCACGCACGTGTGGAAGCCGATGAAGCCCGCGGCGCCGGTGACCAACACTGTTTGGCCCGTAACGGCTGCAGTTACACCTTCCGGTCGAGCATCGAAATGGTCTGCTGAGAACGGTGGCATTGGAGCCATTGCGGTTGATTTGGGTGGAGCTAGCGGTGGAGTTGCGGTGGAGTTGCGGTGCGCGCTGCAAAATGGAGAATGAGTGAAGAGAAGCGTCGTCGTCGCCGTGTGGGTCGTCAGATACCTCCCCAAGCCGCATCGAAGCAGACCGCCGCGCTCGTGCTGTGGCGCAGGACAACGCGACGCTAGAGGATCAGCACCCGTCAGCGAGCAGCTCCGCTCGCCACTATCGTGCGCGTCAGTCGCCATTGTCGAGATGACGTGGCAAACCCTCTGCTCATTTTGAACCCCAGAACGGTTGACGATCCAGCACGTCGCCTCTCCTAAGTCGCGTAAAGGTGCTGGCACAATCCTGAGATTTGGCTCGGTGTTTGGAGGTACAGTACAACAGCGCGACACGTGAGCAAACAGCGAAACCAGGTGGTTCAACAGAATCGCCTCCTGTTTAGATTGGAGGGCGAAGCAATTGTACGTTTGCTATCAAATGATATGCTGCTCTGTATAATAACAACAGCGCGTTTTGTATGTTATTTTTTTTGCTGAACCCTCTGTGCGGAGCGCGTGAGCTTGAAGCTAATGCAGACTGAGGTCTGCATTATTAGACCTCGTCGATGGGGTACACTGTACAGTAAAATGCATTTGGTTGTCGCTTTGCAAAGTGCGTGTTCGCATAACTTGCCAAGATTCGCTTTAGGGCATTCGGCGTCATCGTGCACGCTGTCGCCGTGGACCAATCGGACTCATCCGCCACGCGGTAGGTTGTCTGCTTGTGGGGTGGAGCCATCCATCCAGCTGACGCAGAAGCACCGCGCCAGCGCTTTGCTCTGCAAAGCAAAGCACGATTGTCAACTCAATGATGACACGAAATACGATCACACAAGCGTAAGCGCGCCAACATCGTAAACTGTACCAACGCCCAGTTCGCCGTCTGTCTTTTGCGAAGTAGCGCGCTCGAAAGAAGCGATGATCACGCCCAATGTTCCCAGACTGTATCCAATATTCAGAGACACCCCGGGCATTTGGGATGTACTGTACGACCCATTTTTATCGTTGACTTGCTGGCTTCAGGACTGCATTCAATATTCGGAGACACCGTGGACATTCGGAGGTCGGCATCGTCATGTTAGAGCTCTGAAACAAATGAAACCATCTGCTGTGAAGGACTATCGCGCACTCGTGCTGCAGCTTTGGATTTGTTTACCCTCCGGGTGCTCATATCCTGTCCTGTTTATCCTGTTGATGCAAACTGAACACAGTATCAGGATCGCTGAGAGACTCGCATCTTTTAGCGAGGGGAATTCTCCCTCAAACAGCAATTGGCTCGGCTAAAAAGCTCAAAATGATGTGGCGTACACTAAGTACAACAAACGTGGAGCAGAGAAGGACAAGCAATTGAGCTCTTCGTGCCAAAATGAACTAGGTTTTCATGACGACCAAGCCACGTCGCGGGGCGAGCGCACGTCCGCACGAAGCAGACTGAAGACGGAGAAGAGCGCTGCCACCTGGTGCTCAAGCGACCATCCCGCCATCTGCGGCACTACTCCTCCAGTACTCTCAGTTCACTGACTCTACAATACCGGTAGTG
Organism: Globisporangium viniferum; assembly: GCA_023333705.1. NCBI lineage: Eukaryota > Oomycota > Peronosporomycetes > Pythiales > Pythiaceae > Globisporangium > Globisporangium viniferum. The sequence goes on from JAASFI010000214.1 coordinate 7,713, forward strand.
CTGTGGCATTGAACGTTCACCATCGACTGCGTAAATGTAGCAAGCGTCCAGGACGTCGTAGCACGAGTGGGGGGGTCCAGTGCCAAGCGCAGCCAAATATCAAGCGCTGGAGCTGAACTGCGGCTGCTGTATCGTCGTAAGCTTGCGGAGATCGCTTCGTGTGAAGTCAGGTGCGTGAAGTCTCGCTCTCTGAATGCCTCGGCTACGATGGGCAAGCCCAAATGACTTTGTTTGCTGACACTCGTCTTCTTCTTGGTCTTTAGTGCAATGGAAGGAAGTCTGCCAGCATCATGACGAAGTGGTTTGCCAAGCATTTGTTCACCCCACTCGCTCCTACTACAGAGAGACCTCGGACGAGAACGACCGCAGCATGAGGGTGCTCGAGACCAAGGCACTGCTGCCGACCTCCGCCAGCGCGTCCGCCGTGTACTTCAGCCTCATGTCCACGTTCGTCAAGTACAACACGTACTCGATGACGTCCATGGAGGTGGTCTTTTGGCGGTCGTTCGTCGCGTTCATCATGAATTGCGTACGTCGCGGTAACAAATGCTGGAAGGGACTGACAGGTCTGCGGTGATGCTAATTGTCATTGGGTGGTGTGTGTGTGTGTGTGTGTGTGCGGTGATATTCAGGGCGTGGTGCTGTACAACCGACAGGATTTGTATGTGAAGCCGGAGGAGCGCATGATGGTGCTCTACCGCTCGATCGCGGGCTTCTCGTCGCTCTCGTTTGCGTTCTACGCGGTTTCCCAGATGATGCTCGCGGATGCGAGCGTGATCGTCTTCACGAGTCCCGTCATGACGTTCTTCTTCGTGCGTCCACCCCATTCTCCTAGGTGTTGTTATCGTTGGGGAATACCGTGGTGTGTGTCTAATGATGTAGCTTGATGGTGTCCGAATGTGCACAGGGAGCGTGCCTGCTTCACGAGAAGATCGACGTCCCCAGCCTCACGTGCGCGCTCGTGTCGTTCGCTGGTCTCATTTGCGTCGTTCGACCCGGATTCCTCTTTGGGTACGGTCACCCGACTGCAGATATCGACGGTTCGTGGATCGCCATTGGTTCGGCGCTGCTTGGAGCGATTGGTCAGACGTTCGTCTTCATCACAGTCCGAAAGCTGCGGGACGTCAATGTGCTGGTGATCGTGCACTACTTCATGCTGTTCAGCATTGTGCTGTCGCTTCTGTACATGGCGATTGTCCAGAGAGTATGTATTGCAATTGCTGTATTCGCTTGGCGTGTTCCCTCAAGCTCTTAACGCTGACATACTCACCATGTCTCTTTCTACTTCTGTAGGCGTTTGTGATCCTATCCGACATCACACTGTGGGGTAAGGTGGTCGGCAGCGGCATGTTCACGTTCTTCGACCAGATGTTCCTCACCAAGGGCTTCCAGCTCGAGAAGGCCGGCATCGCTTCGGTCATGCGCTACTTGGACGTCGTGTGCGTGTTCATCATCTGCACGTGCGCGGTCGTGATCGCGCTGCGAAAGTCGAAAACTGCGCAATAGACTCACCTACTCGTCGTACTTGTACCCATTGATCTGATGCTGTGCCTGGTGAATGCGCATTCATTCACCTTTGACAACCAAATGAAAACGAAAGTACCCAAGTCGAAACCCCAAAATTCCAGTTCTCAGCCACGGTCTTTAGAGGGCACGCCTTCAGCCACCATTTTCATAGCGTTACTATTGGTTTTGTGTCGTTACGCAGCCACCGTCTTTAAGAGGGTGCACGTGTTTGAGCAAACAGCTCGTCAAGAGTGATGGTCGTTACACTTGAAGCAGACCATCACTCTCTGGTGCGCCAGCTCGTTGCCATCGCCATTTTCTCTCTGGAGCTACAGAAACCAAACCAAACCCAAAGCTTATTTCCCAATTGGCCTCGTCCTGCACAAGCATCATACACCCCAGCACTAGCTCACAAGCCCTCTCTCTCTTGGCAATGAGCCCGAAGAAAGAAGACACGCCGCTCCTGCTGCCTGTCACCATCGCCGATGTGGAGACGACCTCGCTGGTACCTGGGAAGCAAACTCCAGAGGCGATGAAGAACACTGGTGGTGACGACTCGCAGCCTCATGCGCTACTTGGGATGGCATACGTCGCAGCATCGGCGGTGTGCTTCAGCGTCATGTCGACGTTCGTCAAGTACGACACGCACGTGATGACGTCCATGGAGGCGGTTTTCTGGCGGTCCTCGGTCGCAGGCGTGCTGAACTACGTGAGTACAAGTCGGAAACCCCACTAACTACAAGTTGGGATGCAGAAATTAGTGGCTCCCTTGCTTAGCCTCTGTTATGACTTACTTGGTTGTTGGCTCGTGTTGTGTTTCACTGACAGGGAGTGATCCTGTACTCTGGGCAGAGTGTGAAGCTCCAGCCAGAAGACCGTCTCGTGATGCTCTACCGAGTGATCGCGGGCTTCTGCTCTATCGCGTTCCAGTTCTACGCGATCTCGCAGATGGTGCTTGCCGACGCGAGCGTGATCATCTTCACGAGTCCAGTCATCACTTTCTTCTTGGTAAGTAGCAGCATCTCGCAGTCAGCAAGCCAATCCTTTGCAGATTCAATCGTACTCATTACTGGTGGTGTGTGTATGTGGTTTTGCCCATCAACAGGGTGCATGTATGCTCCATGAACGCATCGACCCCGTGAGCTTGCTCTGTGCACTTGTCTCCTTCGGCGGTCTCATCTGCGTCGTGCGCCCCGAGTTCCTCTTCGGCAGTGACCACGCGACCGCGAGCACCGATGGATCCTTCCTCGCAGTCTGCTCGGGGATCCTCGGAGCTGTCGGCCAGGCGTTCGTCTACGTCCTGGTGCGCAAGCTCAAGCACATCAACGTGCCGGTGGTCCTGCATTACTTCATGCTCTTCAGCACCATCTCGTCGCTTCTCTACATTGGCATCTTCCAACGCGTAAGTGGCGTACGCTCATGCTTGAAATTGGTCGAAGCGTTTCTATCACAAACTGATTATGAACTTTGTCGTTTCTACAGAAATTCGTGGTCCCAGACACGCTGCCTGTGTGGTGCGGCGTCATCGGCAGCGGCGTGTTCACGTTCTTCGGCCAGACGTTCCTCACCAAGGGCTTCCAGCTCGAGAAGGCCGGCATCGCCTCGGTCATGCGCTACTTGGACGTCGTGTGCGTGTTCATCTGGGACGCCGTGCTGCTCCGCGAGCGCATCAACCACTGGAGCGTGATCGGTGCGGCGATCATCTGCACGTGCGCGGTCGTGATCGCGCTGCAAAAGATGAAAATGAAGTAGCAACTGCTACGAAAGGTTGGGGCTGGCGTTGCGTGCCTCATTTGCATATTCAATGATATATCGCCAGCAGAGATGATTTCAGAGCCTTTATTTGCTCAACTTGAACGCTGTCTTGGTAATACAGCAAACTGTTTCCTCGATTCCTCTTCTTCGCTAATGTCCTGCTTCTTGATGGTGTGGATCAAATGGGCCAATACTTTCACTGGTCATGAAGGTATGACCACTTTCCACCACTGGTGAGTATCATCTCTTTCAGCTGGGTTCTGTGAGATGTATTCTTATTATTAACAAATTCGACAAGCAAGTTAAAATGTACCTCACTCTTTCATTTTCATCCTCTGTTTGCTACTTCTCGTTCGCCTTGCGTGCTGCGATGACGCCCGCGCAGGAGCAAATGATCACAGCGCCGAGCATCGTCATGGTGCTCACGCGCTCGTGGAGCAGCAGGATGTCCCACATAAACACGCACACAACGTCCAAGTAGCGCATCACGGCCGCGACGCCCGCCTTCTCGAGCTGGAACCCCTTCGTGAGCGAGATCTGGCCCAGGAACGTCCACGCGCCAGCTGCGAGCAGCACCATGCAAACCCCAAACGAGAGCTCCTGGAATTGCTGTTGGCAAATATCACCGAAATAAACACAATAATTGCCCATTTTGCGTCAGTATCGACTAATATAGCACCATTCTCGAGCAGTACCAACATAACCCGTTACGTACCCCCTGGACAAGCACGATCCACAGAGTCGCGACGATGATGCTGAACACCATGAAATAGTGCACGATCGCGAGAAAGTGGATGCGCTGCAGTCGACGCACGGACGTGTAGAGCAGCGCCTGACAGACTGCAGCCGCCATCGCACAGCCAATCGGTACCGCCATGTTGCCGCTGGTCGACGCCGTCGAGTCGTCGCCAAAGAGGAACGTCGGTCGCAGCACGAACACGAGCCCAAGGCAGGCGGCAAGCGCGCACGCGAAGCTCGCAGGGTCCACTTTCTCCTTGAGCAAGCACGCTCCCTATTGCACGAGTCAAGAAGGGAATGGGGTAGTGTTATGTTAGCCCATGAGACTCAACAGGACGGTACATCACGAATACAGTAGTGGACACTCACAAAGGCAAACGTCACGACTGGGCTCGTGAAGATAATGACGCTCGCGTCGGCCAAGACCATCTGAGACATCGCGTAGAAGCCGAACGCGACCGACGCAAAGCCAAAAAGGCACTGCAGCAGCAGGTCGCGGCGCTGCTTGGGCCGGATCGCCAGGCTCTCTTCGCAGTACTGCATGCCGATCTATTCACTCATTCACACAGTTTGTTAGATACGCTGGTCAGTCATGACTCATATCCGTCCATCCACTAAACGAGCGGCTCACTTACGTAATTGAGACCGAGCGCGACGATCGAGCGCCAGAGGATGAACTCCATGGACGAGATCGAGTACGTGGCGTACTTGGCGCACGTGGACACGAGACTGAAGCACACGGCGGAGATCGCGACGAAGAGGAGTCCTCTGCACGCGCACAGCGAGCCTGCTGGTGCATCTGCTGCTTGCAACTGAGGCACCTTGAGCGGCAGCAACGAGGCGCGCTCGCACGAGTCGCTGGCTCCGAGAATAAGATTCGGCGGCATCACGACCATCAACGGGAGCGCTTCTCCACTGGAGGGCGACGACGACACAGCGCTTGCAGTCATCCTTGGCAGTCGTGGTGGTGTACGGGTGGATCTTGTTGTTGTTGCTGGTGGGGCTTGGTGGGTTGAAGGCGAATTGCGTTGTGTGGTGGAGAGCGCGCGCTGAGCTGGACAAAGGGGCTGGGCAGTGGGTCTGGATGGTGGGGGAGAAGGAGACATGGCCGCACAAGATACAGCAATGAAGCAGCAGCTACTGACTGTAGCTGCTTGTTGGCCACTCTGTAACAGCGCTGCTGATACACGCAGAGGCACACAGCCCACCTTCTCAGCCTTCTGCAGAAAGAAAAAAAGCACCGGCGGAAGAGAGAAAAGAAAGCGGATCTTTTCGAGTCGCCACCATCACAAGATCTGCAGCCAAACCAATGTGCGTACGGTAGTGCAGCGATCGCAATACTGTGTACGTACAGGAGGGCAGATGGATGCAAATGAACCCTTAGAGGAGAAACCCTTTGGTGGTGTCGTCAGTGGCGCTTTGGCTTTGGTCTCCGTCCTTCTGGTGGGACAGCGCAGATGAGTTGAGTCCTCTGCGCTGGTGATGAGATTCCTGAATGATTGCTCGCTTCACGACGAGACGCGTTATGGCATGATATCCGCCGCCGCCGGTTGGTTGGTGAGCCAAGTCAAGTACGGGACTGGACTGAAAGGAGGAGACTGCTGGTCTGAAAGGAAGAAAAGAACGACGACGAAGAATGTGGAACAAAGGACAGAGAGAAAGAGAGAGAGTGGGACCCTTTCTGTCTGAAGCAGGTGGGACAAACGAACGAGCAGCAGCGTCAATCAATCTCAAGAGACGAGAACTGAAGAACTCAACTGACTGACTCACACCGTCGGTCTCGCCAGTTGGCCCCTCGCCATTTCACTCACTAATCGATTGACAGGCATGGATCCACACTCGGAGATGCGTCAGCGTTGGTTTCCTGTCAACCCTTCAAGATCGCATGCGCACTCTACCGCTGAGTGTGGCTTGTGCTGGCCGTGCGGGTGCTTGGCTTCACGGGTCGGAACAGTGAGAAGGTGATGGCTGATCTGCATGCAAGTCGTTCGCTCGCACGACGCGAGTCCTGCAGAAGCACGAAGAACGCCCGCGAGCGTACACTCGACACGCAAGCGCGCAGCACGCGCCTGTCGTCATGGAATGCTGGCAGCCACCCGAATTCTTTAGGCAGTCTGGCCGGGTGACTGACTAAATAAATACAAGAACACAAGATCTAAGGCGCTCTTCAGTTGCGAGCAGCATGGACTGGGTTGACACTGCTTGTCAAGATTGAGCAAGGAAACGCACTCAGCCCTTGGACTTCAGAGCTAAGTGATGCTGGATCATGGTGCGAAGACATGCAAACTGGCTGGGAAATCTATTACAAGATACAAAAAACAAAGGCCGGCGCGGCATCACACGCCAACACGCGAGTCAAAGCCTGCAGATCTCGCAAAGAGCACCTACTTGGCGTTGGACTTTCGCAGCGCGATCACCATGGCGCACGCGCAAATGATGACCGCGCCGATCACGCTCCAGTGGTTGATGTGCTCGCGGAGCAGCACGGCGTCCCAGATGAACACGCACACGACGTCCAAGTAGCGCATGACCGAGGCGATGCCCGCTTTCTCGAGCTGGAAGCCCTTGGTGAGCAGCATCTGGCCGATGCCTGTGAAGAGACCACTGCCGATGACCGACATCCAGAGTGGCCACGTGTCTGGGACCACGAACTCCTACAGAAGCGCAGCAGAGAGCGCCAATGCAATTAGGACCAGTGCAACGCTACCATCACCGTGTTTGTATCCGAAGTTTGTGGTACGTACCCGCTGGAAGATCACGATCCAGAGCAGTGACATGACGATGCTGAAGAGCATGAAGTAGTGCACGACCACGAACGCGCTGATGCCCTGGAGCTTGCGCACCGAGATGAACACGAACGCCTGGCCGACCGCGCCGAGCAGCGCGGAGCCAATCGCGATCCACGACCCGTCGGTTTCCGCCGTCGCGTGGTCGTAGCCAAAGATGAAACCGGGGCGGACGACGCAGATGAGACCCGCGAACGAGAGAACCGCGAAGAAGAAGCTCGGGAGGTCGATCTTCTCGCCCAGGAAGCACGCACCCTGATCAATTTAAGCACACAAGACAGGTCAGCCAGGAGTCATCATGCAGCAAAGCGAGTTTAGTAGAGATACGCAATGCGCAATACGTACGAAGAAGAACGTGATGACTGGACTCGTGAAGATGATCACACTCGCATCCGCGAGCACCATTTGCGAGACAGCGTAGAACGCGAACGAGATCGACGAGAAGCCCGCGATGACTCGGTAGAGCATCATCATGCGGTCCTCTGGCTTCACATACAGCTTCTCGTTGTTGTACGCGATGAACGACTAACATATCCACAACAGCAAGTTATTCACACACACACACACACACACACACACAAATGAGAACCTTCCATCCACCCACCCAAAGCCAGAAAAGCAGTGGATGCAAACGTACATAGTTGAGGCCGAGCGCGACGAGCGAGCGCCAGAAGATCGCCTCCATGGACGTCATCGAGAACGTGTTGTACTTGAGGAACGTGGACATGAGGCTAAAGCAGACGGCGGACGCGGCGACGTACGCGATGCCCAGCAGCTTGTGCGGCGGCTCGGCGGGGGCTTTGAGCGACGACTCCGTGACGCCGACGTCGTACGCTGACGGCGGCGGCGACGAGCGCAGCACCGTGGTCGGCAGCAGCGGGTTGCTCTCCTTGGGGCTCATCGTGGCAGAACGTGATTGAATGTGCGAGGGCGTGTGAGTGGAAGGAGCGATCGGAATTCGGCGCGTCGCTAAAGCGATTCTGATTGTGAGAGCGATACAACGAGTGTTAAGGCGAGGAGCTCCGCAGTGATGGTCAACTGATGTTTTGAAACCACCACTCTCATGGTGATTGCCCAACCAGCAAAATGGTTTAACGGGCTGTGATTGGGGGGGAAATGAAATAATGGGTGTGGAATAGAGGTCTTGGATTCGCTGAAAGTTCTGTAAAATATGTGATTAGCTGTAAATGGAAATTGAATCATTTTGATCTTTGTTGAAGGAAAACTCAACCAGGAGAAGTTTATCGCGGCGAGCGCACGAGCTCGCGATGGCAGGACGCCACAATGAGCCATGCAATTCGCTTTATCCACACATCCATCGTCATCTATCACCCATTTGAACTCATGTGCACACATTTGCAACAGCAGCACCAGACGATACGTGCGTTGTTAAACACAGAGGTTTGCTCGTGGTGAAAAGTTGTCACACTTTCATCGCTCAGCTCTCGCTGTTTTTCGCAGACTGCAGACAGGGAACTGCTGCTCCAATACAATTCATTCTGGAGGGAATGAATTGTATTGGAAGGGATTTGTCCGTGACGTGCCCAAAGCGTGCACTGGAGTTGTACAGTAGTCGCCATCGGATGTCGTCCTCGCTTCCAACGTGATTCTCATCGCAGTGTTCCAAAGTCTCCACCGACGAGTACCAAACTGCGTAGAGATGCATGAAACCTGAAAGAGGATCGTTTAACTGCCTCTCTGTGATCGGTGGGAGAGGTTGGTTGACCTGACGAGTTGGCATGGCAATCCGTTTTACAATGCACCCGAATAAAAAACCCTCCCTCAATCTGCAACCCAGTAATTGCATAAAACAAACGCGACATGAAAAATGAAGAAACCATGGAAGAAATTCAGCTCACAACCTGCTGGTACAGTGTACCATTTTTTCTAAAAAACAAAACGAAAACGAAAAGCTCAAAATTCACAAAACCGAATCTCCCCCTTCGTGAAAAGGCAAAGCAACAACGCAATAACAATGCGCGGCGTCCCAGGAAGCGGCGATGGCGGCGGCGCCCCCGACAGCGACCGCAAGCGCTCGCTGCGCTTCACGCTCGAGACCGACATCGTGCTGCTGCAAGAGGTGGGGCGCCGCAAGCCCTGGGCCTCGCCGCACGGCAAGATCCGCGACACGTGGGAGCAGATCGCGGCCGCCGTCACCGCGACGATCAACAACTCGCGCGACGAGAGCGAGGCCGCGCGCGTGGACCACGGCGCGTCCAAGCGCCGCTACGACTCGCTCATGGAGGCGTTCGTCAAGGACGAGCTCAAGTCCATGCGCGCCAAGGGCTCGCCCGACCTCTACGTGCGACGAGAAGAGCTGCTCACGGACCTCAGTCTTCAGGTGACGTGGCTTCCTCCATTTATGCTGTTGCAGACTGACTGGTTGCAAGTGCTCATTTGTGTGTGTGTCGATTTGTGTGTGTACATACAGCTTTCGCAGCATCACGACCAGAAGCTGAAGGTGAAGAAGCAAGCGAACGGAGTCGCTGCAGCGGCAGCGGCAGCGGCAGCAGCAGGTGTGGCTTCCTCTGTGACGTCATCGTCGACGACATCATCATCACCATCGCCGCCGTTGATGTTCTCAGGCGTGAAGCACGCTCGAAATGAGCCAAGCGCGGCGCTCCCAGATGTCAAGCGCCAGGCGCCAGCTCGCGCAGACTTTGACCACTTGGACGAGCGCGACGTCTCTGGGAACCGACTGAAAGCGCGCGAACTCGACCTCGCGGAGCGGCGCCTGGAGCTCGATCGCGCGCGCTTTGAGAGCGAGCGGGAGGAGCGCTCGGCGTTTGTCGCGTCCATGCAGGCGAACACGACGCTCTTGATGCGTCTCATCGACCGTCTCGAGCGACCGGGTGCCAACACTCTCAGCTGAGACGTTTAGTGTGTGACTGAGCCTGTAAGTTCCTGAATGGCGAGTGCGTGAGCAGCGAGCGACTGGCGTGTTGCAAAGTACAGGGACTCCAGTGGGCATGCGGTGACATCCCAAGCGCCAGCTCCAGGACGACCCAGCAGTTCCATGATTTTTGACATGCATACGGTAACACATCACCACGACTGGGAGTGAATGAATGAAAGCAGTTTGGGCGGCTTTATAATTGAAATTGCGTCCTCACGCCATAACAACAATGGGCAGCCATATAGCAGAGTCCCATCGTCAGTCTCATATGCGTCCTTCACATGTTGTTGGTGACGATTTTCATGCTTCCACTTTTGCCGATTTTCATGAAATGTTTTGCCGAGTTTTTCAAATATTGTTTTGTAAATTTATGAAAAGTTGTTCTTGCGTTGAGACTCAGATCTGAGTCTGCCTTGTGATTGCGATCAAAACATGCGCAACCAAAATCGATGGCACATTTTCAGGAAGAACGCGGAAGAAGCACGGTAATCGCCCACGCAGCTCGCTCGCTCTGCACGCTCTCACACACTGATCCACGCGCGCCATGGCATCTCCACCTCCTCCTCCTCCTGTAGCTTCTGCTCCTCTTGGCGGCGCCGGCAAGAAGCTCTTCGTGTTCGGCTTGGGCTTCTCGGCTGCACGCGCCGCGCTCGCGTTCCGCAGGAAAGGCTTTGAAGTCGCGGGCACGTCGCGCACACAGGAGTCGGCGCTGCAGTTGACAGCGCAGCACCCGGACGTTTTTCGCGCTGTTGCTGACGACGACGGTAACGAGAGCGGCGTGAAGCGCAATGTGTTTGTGTTCGACGGTGCGCAGTGGGATCCCGTGAACGACGCGAGCGTCGAGCAAGCGCTCGCGGGCGTGACGCACATCATCATCTCCGTGCCAACGGGGCGATCGGATGGACAGGAAGACCCGGTGCTGTATGCATTGCGCGAACAGCTTCTTGCGAGCGTCAGTGGCTCGTTGCAATGGCTCGGCTACCTCTCGACGATCGGCGTGTACGGCGAGACCCACGGCGTTGCTGTGGATGAGAGTGCGCCGGTGCAGTCCTCGGTCAAGCGCAGCCAGATGCGCATTGTCGCTGAGAGCCTGTGGCTCGAAACGGGACTGCCCGTGCACATTTTCCGCATCGCTGGCATCTACGGACCGGGCCGCGGCACGATCACGAAAGTTCGCAGCGGCACGGCCACGCGCATCCACATCCCCGGCCGCATGTTCAACCGCATTCACGTGGACGACATCGTCAACATCTTGCTGGCATCTGCTGCGAAGCCGAACTCTGGCGCGATCTACAACGTCTGCGACGATGAGCCAGCACCGGCCGACCAAGTCACCGCGTACGCGTGCGAGCTGCTGAACGTGCCGATGGTGCCGAGCCAGACGTGGGAAGACGCCGAGGCCACGATGAGCGCGATAGCGAAGACGTTCTACGCCGAGAGCAAGATCACCAAGAACGACCGCATCAAGCACGAGCTGGGCGTGAAGCTGATCTACCCGTCGTACCGCGAAGGGCTCTTGGCGCAGCTGCTCGAGGAAGAAGCCAGCAGTGCGGAGGAGGCCAAGCAGCTTGTGGATAGCGCCTACAACTCTGTCGAGACTGGTGGGACTGCTGCTAGTGTGAAGAAACTGGTGGTGCTCGTGAACATTGGATCGCTGCGACCAGAGCCGTACTTGGACCTGCGCCAGATCAGCTTTCGCCTGAGCCGCTCGCTGCGTCTGCCAGTGGTGCCGTGTAGCTTCCGCTTCTCGAACCGCATCGACCCGTCCAAGCTCCACGGAATGGCCGCAAAGTCTTTTGAAATGGTGCTTATCGACCATTTGATCCAGTATCCGGACCACGCAACGGAGGTCGTCGTACTCCCGCTCTTCTTCGGCAACAGCAGCACGCTCACCGAGTTCCTCCCCGAAGTGCTCACCAAGTGCTGGAACAAATTCGCAGAAGCGCCGAGCAGACCGCCACTGTCGCTTCGCCTCGGCGGCTGTCTCGTGGACATGGCGAACCCAGCGGACGACCGCGTGGCGAAGATCCTTCACGAGAAAGTGACGGCGCTAACAGCAGATGTACCGCAGAGCGAAGACATCTCGGTGATTGTGCTGGATCATGGCACCCCGAACCGCGAAGTCCACGAAGCCCGTGAACTTGTTGGAGATCAGCTGTGCAAGCTCTTGAAGAGTCAGGATCAGGTAAAATTGGTCGGCACTGGCTGCATGGAGCGCCGCGAGGGACCAGAGTACGACTTCAACGACCCGCTGCTGGAAGTGGCGCTGGACCACTACAAGATCACTTCTGGCGTCTTGGTGATCGCGATTCTTTTCCTCTCGCAGGGCCGTCATGCCGGTGCAAACGGTGACATTGAAGAGATCCTGGTCGGCGTCAAGGAGAAGTATCCGAATGTCGATATCCGCGTCACCGAGCCTCTTGGGACTCACGAGCTGCTCTCGGAACTGCTCCAGGATCGCTACTACCAAGCGCTGTCCAAGCCAACGCCAGAGTACGTGCTGACAACTACCGAATAGACAAAGAGTAAATAGTTTTGTAGTCCATTTAACCAGCCGCTACCTGGTTCAGTCGTGAGGCAATCCGGTTCACCTCCACGCGCATTGGGTCGGGCAGCTCTCCGTGGTGTTTGCATGCAACGTCGATCGCCCGAACGAGCAGGATGCTGTCGGATTCAGCTCGTACAAGGTGGTTCTTGAGCGTCGCGTTGTCGGCGCGTAATAGACTTTGGCTGTTGTTGCTGTTGTTCCCTCGTTTTCCCTATTGAAAGACAGGTCTTTCTGAGGTAGCATATGACTCTCTTGGCCCTTTTGCGAACTGGACAACAGGGCAGCTTGCAAGCTCTTGGCTCGCTGCTGGCGACGATACTTTGCAAACTCGTGCGCTGTTGCCTCCACCTCGCGCGTTTTCTCCGCGGTCTCGCGCTCTTTCAGCTCGACCAGCGCCTTGAGCTTGCTCATTTTCTTCTTCCAGAGCACGATCTGACTCGAGACCTCCAGCTCGCTGCGCTTGCGGCTCTCGAGTCGCTCGTGCACGCGATCCAGGGCTTCCTGCACCTGGGCTTTCTCGACCACGAGAGCGTCGTGGTCCTTGCAGACGCCGTGCAGCTTCTGCTCAAGCTGAGCAGCTCGGCGCTCGAGCGCAACGTAATATTTGCGCCAGTTCTTGTTTTGCTGTCGTGAAACAAAGTTGATAAATTGTCGTAAGGACTCGGAACCAAATTCAACACAAATTCTCAATGGGCAGTACCTTGAAGAGCCTGATGAACTTGTCGGGGACTCGAGCTCGTACTCGATCAGGACTGCCGCGCACGATCTCAAACAGCATTTGCTCCACTAAACAGCACATCAGTAGCAAATGAGAAAATGTTATGCAACCTCCAGCTCATGTTCGATGCGGTGTATCGGGGGTCATTTTTACCATAAAAGCAGCAGAGCTTGCCAAAGAGCTGGGCTTGGCTGATCGCAAACGTAGCCTCCGAGTCTGTCAGAAGTGCTGTGGGGAGTGCAATCTGCAGAACACCGTAGACGGATCCGTCCTGGGAGACTAATGCAGACGAGAAGAGCGCGATCTTGGGCTTGTTGCTCGTCACGCCCACGTTTCGCTTGGCTGATGCTACACTGAAGGACGTGGTCATGTGACTCTCACTTCGCAAGGTCGACAGTACAAACTGGTCCACCATCGCGTGGAAGCGCTTGTCGGTGCTGATGTCCTCCACAAACACAGTCGAGCAGCTGGAGAGTGTGTACCCGGCGATCCCGAGCGACGCTGGCACTTGGACCACTTTCGCGTCCTCGCGCTGCGTCCAGAGCTCATTGCTGCTCGGGTCATGAAGAAACAAAATAGCTGTGTTGACAAATCAACAACAACAACAATGTTAGAAATTGGTTCTGCCACAAATGAGAACCAGTTTCGAACCGAACACCGTACCAGAACTGCCGTGGAGAATCTGCGGGAGCGTACTTGACACTTTCCCAAAGAGCTCTTTCGTGTTCGTCACCTGCGCGAGTTGCCTGAAGAGCGTCTGCAGACCTGGAAACGAGCTGTTGATCACCAATCGCTCGTCCATTGACTCAGAATCGGTTGCCGCCTTGTTCCTCTGTTCTTCAGCCAACTGGATCTCCATACTGAGCCTCTTGAGTCTGGCTGTTAACTCATCATTCACAGCATTGAGCTCTTGGATTGCTTTGCTGTGTTGTTGGTGCTGCAGCTTTGAGGCGATGCCTCGACATTTCGAGAAGAAGCGGTGCATGCTCTGCAGTCTCGAGGTGTACGCTCGCCAGCTCCATTTCGCAAGCAACAGCTTCTTTCTGTTCGTACCCATCGCTCTAGTCTCACGCTCAATCGAGGTCTTCATCAGATTCAGTTGGCTCAAGACCTGGACCATCGAAGAGTGCTTTTGCATAACCCGAAATGCGCCACACACAGTGAGTTTGGACTGATCTGTCTGCACCCCCACAATCACACAAAGTCGCATCAACACCACTTTCACGCGCATCCGGAGCTTACAGTAGCTCTTCCACGTACTCATCACAGAGTAGAGGCGCAGCTTTGCCATTCGCTGCTGGACTTTGTGCAATCGTGATGCACTTGCAACCATTTTCTTCCAGTTTGTGAAGGCAAACCCTCGCTGCTTGCGTCTCAAGGTGCGCTCGAGTCTCAATAGCGATGTTTCTCGGTCACAGCACAGCCTGGTTTGCGATTTCCAGCGAGTGAACGCCGCGGAAACCTGGCGAGCTACCATTTTATGAAGCACAATCCGCGCCAGAGCACGGAATCGCTCACTTTCCATCTGATGTTGTTGTTGCATCTGAGAAGCCCCAGTACTCGAACTTGAGAGTAGTTTTTCAAGGCGAAAAATCTTCTGGCCGCTCTCTGCTAAACTGGCGTGAGCGTGTAGTACTTGAGCATCTTTCGAAGCAAGCTCGTGACGCACTTCCTCGATCTGCTGCGCTTGAGTCGCATGGCGCTGGCGTAGCTCTGCCAATACGCTTGTGTGAATTTGGTTTCGCCATTTGGATAGCGCGACACGCAAGTAGTGCACTCTGAAGCGCTTTTGCAGCGTGATCAAGAGCGCTCTCTGGGTTCTCTCTTGCGTCACATGCAGTTTCCACTCTGCAAAGGCACTTTTCACGAGCTGAGAGGACTTTTCAGTGAACCGTTTGCGCGCTTCCGCGTGTTTCGCTCTCTTTGCGATCGCACAAGAACGCCACGAGCCAAACACGCGCTCGAGGTTCCACCCGTGCCTCCCCATGATGAACTCCATGATGCGCTTCTGTTTCTCTCGCTCTTGGTACTCAACTGCCTTCTTTGTAGAGATAACATATCTCCATTGAGCAAATCCACCGGTGAGGCGCATACGACAAGCGATTCGATCCAAACAAGGGGCGAAAATGGTCAAACTGGTCGCCAAGCGCACATGTGACCGCCATTCGATGAATGATTTCCCCAGTATCCGCTTGGTTCTCCGAGTCGCAATGATGTTCACCTTTGCTTTGAGCCTGAGCAGCTCTTTGACCTGGTGCTCCCACCTGTAAAAGGTCTTGCTCAGCAATGCCTGAAGAAGTCGATCTCTGCGTGCTTCTGCCTTGACTCGTCTCGACTTCTTGCTGCTCCAAGTCCACTTCCAGACTGAGAAATGGGATGCCAATTCCCGTTTGTTGACGCCACACGCGAGTCGCTCAGCCATTTCCTCAACGCGCTTTGCCTCGCTCACTCGCGCTTTCCAAACACGAAAATGTTTCTCCAAAATGGTTCCGCACGACAGATTCTGGATCGCTGACTTGGAATCGGCGACCAATTTTAACGCATTTGCCAGCTTCGCTTCGTTTTCACTGGACAAATGAGCCATCAACGCTGCTTCTTCTCTGCTTTTGAGCAGCTCTGAGTCCAATTGTGCTCGAATCCTTCTCAATTCTTCAACCTCCTGTCGCTGTTTGAGTTGATACACCGCCTTCCACAACGCAAAGGCACGCTCTTGAGCTTTACAAACGCGCCTCTCAAGCCATCTTTGGAGCCAATTGCGCTGTTTGCATTTCACAGTAGCGTGTTCTCTCAGCTGAGCAAGCGAAGAGCTCAGTCTGTGTATCTTTTGCATGATCGCAAGCTTGCTTTGCGCTCGTTTGCCGCGTTTGATGTGGTTTACCGATCGTCTCCACGTATCAAACACCACGCGAAGCGAGCAGCTTGTCCATTTGCTGAATACCTGGGACTGGAGAGTCAAGAGCAACTCCTTCCGCTTCGTCTTCTGCTTCATGAAGCGCTCGTGGCGACTGATCGCCGCCCACTTGACAAACAGATCTTTCATGCGAAGATGCACCGAGTAGAGCCAAATGCGCTCTGCTGTCCTTCTCACGAGGAACCTCGCTCGCGCTTCCCGTTTCCACTGCGTCAAGATCTCTCGACGCAGTCTCTGGAAACTTCTTTGCTGGAACTGCAATTGGAACTGGCGGACGGTTCGCGTGCTCCACATGCGCTGCTTCCAGGCGCCAAAGCTTTGGATCACGCGGTACTGGTCCATGAACGACCGTAGTAGCTTCACCGCTGAGGTCAGGAGCACGCGCTGCTTGCGAAGCTGGTTCCAGCCGTTGAACACTGTCGAAATGCGCCGTTTCTCGACTCTGTTGATGAAGTTCAGCACGATTTGCTGCTGCAACTTGGCCGCTACGACCTGCTTTGCCCAGCTTTTAAACAACTTGAGCTGGAGCTCGATCCTCTCTTTCTGAACCGCCATCGCCAGGAACGCGTGCGAGTATTTCTCCTGGCGCTGAGCTTCCAGTTGCGTCGCGAGTTGCGCTTGTTCAAGCTGCTGCTGGAGTCTCAGAATCGTCTCGGCCTTGTCCGCGATCAGACTCTGATGGATATTCTGGAGCCAATCGATTTCTTGTTGTAGTAGCGTAATCTGACGAGTGTGCTCCTCACAAGCTCGAGCGAGCAGTTCTTGCTGGGCCTTGAGAACGGTCTGCTTCTGCCATTTGGTCCACGCAGCCTGCAGCGATGCGACACTGTAGCGGCGAAGCCACTTTGCGATCAGCTCTCGCTGGCGCTGCTGCTCAAACACAAAGCGCTGCCAGTCGTTAAACACGCTCGAGACCAGCCCGTTGCGCCACCGACTGAGCGTTTTCACCGCCAGCTGCTTGCAAAGTTTCAGATTCTGGACTCTTCTATGCCAGTGCAGCAAGCATCTGCGCATTACAACCGAGTTCACCTTTGACTGCTCAAAGCGCATTTCCCAGTCTTGCTGCAGCTGAAGCTGCTTCTCGGATTGCGCAGCGGCTACGATAGCGCTAATGTGGACTTTCCAGGTCGCGAACACTGTCGAGAGTTCACGTCGGAGCACAATAGCACACAAGTTGCCGAGTCTCGTCCGCAATTCGCATCGCCGTGTCTTGAACTCTTTCCACCTCTCAAAGCAGGAGAAGACTTGCTTGTGGCTCATTTGGAGGATTACCTTCCTGGCTGCAGCCTCGCGCTGCCTCTTGCCACTCAGATAGAGTTTCCACGCATTCAGGCACTGGAGCACGCCAATGTGGCACATTCTCGCAAGGAAATGGCTCACGATGTGTTTGTAGCGGCGCTGGTGCTGGATTGCAACGTGCCACTTGATCACGCTTCGGCGAACTTTGGTGGTTTGAAGCTTGGCTTGGACCCACTTGGTGTGTTTTCTTGTGGCTCGTTTGTTTGTCGATACAGATTTCCACTCTTTCACGATGGACTGAAGCAGCTGCCGATCGTTCTGCTTTGCGAAATACGATCCGATGCGCTTGAGCAGCTCTGCCTCAACCGAGTGCTTCTCGTGTACTTTGTTTTCCAGTTCCAGTCGCTCGAGGTCGTATCGGGCAGCTTGGTGTCCGTTGTCTTGCTCAGTAGCCGCCAACTTGGATCTGGTAACCTCCAACTCTGCCTCCAATGCTACGACTTGCTGAACTAATGCCACATGCTTTTGCTGAAACTCGGTGATGATCTGGTTCACAAACACGTCTGTTGTCCATTTCTTCCATCCGATTCTCGTTTTGTGCTTCTCAACCACGCGATTCAGTCGCTCGAGGCTCAGTCGATGGGAAACTCGAAGTTGAGCGTCTCGTTTCCATTTCCTAAAGCAAATTTCAGTCGTTCTATGAGCACTTTGCCGTCGAAATGCTGAAATTTGAGCTCGAGCCTCTCGTTTCTGCTGAACCACGTGCCGCCACTCTGAAAAAGTATGCCTTGCAAAATTTTGGAGGAAGTTCAGGAGGATCCGGGCTGCTCGGTGGTTGCGCTGGTGCTTCTCTTTCGCTTTAACCTGATTCTGAATGGACTCTCTCGCGTGCTTCTCGGTTTCGCCTATTCTCTGAAGCGCAGTGCTCCTTGTCCACTGTTTCCATGCGAACGCCAGCTGCCCAGAGTACCATCGCTGCAGCACAGTCACGACAGTCTTTTTGGCGTTCTCTGCCTGCTTGCGCTCCAGTTGCTGCACTTGGGACTGCAGCATTTGCAGCGTCTGGCTCTGCTCTTGCTGCAGGCAGTTGTAAAGCTGCTGTAGCTTGTTGTATCGTAGTCCGAGCTCCTCTTTCTCGTGCACGACCTTCTCGAGCGTCTCCTGGAGCGTCTGCACAGCGAGTGCCACGCGCTTGGCTCCGTTCGGGTCGAGCGCGTACCGCACCTGATACTTCTCAGAGAGCTCGTTGTACTGCGTCTTGTAGTCTTGCACTTGCGCCTCCGACTGGTTCTTGTACTGTGTGTGTACGAGCTCGAGCTGTTCCTTCTCGGCTCGTAACAGCTGGATCTCTCTCCGGAACTGCGCGTATCTTGATGCGTCGCCGTCATCATCATCATCATCGTCATCATCGCCATCGCCATCGCCACCTTCTCCTTTATCACTGACACCGTCGTGCACTGGCTGCTCTGTGCCTTTCCGTGGAGTCAATGGTAATCGCCGCGGCTTGTGTGGCCGCGCAGCGAGCAGCTCGTTCTTCTGCTGCGTGAGCTCCTGTACTTGGGCCTTGAGCGCGTCGTTCTCCTGCTGCAGCTGGACGTACGAGTCGTAGAGCGACGTGACGCAGAGCGCCGACTTCCAGTTCGTGCCTAGGTCCTCTCCACGGCTCACTGCTGTCTTTGAAGCTCGTGGTGGCGGATCGCCCGTCGCCGCCCTCATTTTGATTGTGGAGCTCTTATCGATCTGCAATTCTCATTTGCTTCATGCGATCATGAAAGGGCATGCAGTCGATTTCCACAGGTTTTATTGCAAAAGGTAATCATCAAGTTAAAGATTATTCGTACTTAGTAGACACTCCGTTGTTCTACTCTCAAGGTGAGCCGAAAGTGAACAAACAACACAATCAGCAGTCTTTATTACCGATCGATCTGGGGGAAAAAAATGGCTGAAGAAGAGGAAGTCGTCGAGCCTCTGCACCTCGATTTCGAGGACCGCGAGGTGTACCTCGCCAAGATCCCAGTACGTGGCGCTCATCTATAGACTCTGCGCTTCCTGCTGGTTGAAGATTGGCTGGAAACAGAGCTCTGCTCGTGAAGGTATGGACCGCGGAAGGTGATTGTGCTGACGGCGCCTTTTGGATTGTGTGTCTCTGTATATGTGTGTGCAGACTGCGCTGGGAGCAGCATGGAAGAACGTACAAGGTAAAAAGACGGTGCGCTGTGTGTGTTAGTGACGGATGGCGTGTGGCTTACACTCTGTTATTCTATACGTGTGTATGGCGCATGGTACAGAGAGCGAGATGATGCTAGGCTCAATCAAGCTCGAAAAAGGAAGCAATCTTGGCAAGCGAAAGGTAACGAATGAATGAACCCTTATCCATACGTTTATGATAGTATTAAAAGTAGACAATTAACTGTGCGACTTCTTGTTGCTCTGTGGTATGGGGATGGTGGTTGAAAATTGAAAACAGGGGCTGCTGACCGTGAACCAAAGCACGCTCGAGGACGGCATCCCGACCGAGTACCGCGTGGAGATCAGCGAGACGCCGCTGAAGCTCAAGGTGTTCTCGCAGGACGGCTCGGGGCGCATGGCGATCGAAGGCACCGTGAAGAACAGCTGCACGATCATGGCGCAGCGCAACGACCAATACAGCAAGATGTGCAAGCAGCGCCTGATCAAGTCGATGGTCAAGACGAGGTGAGGGTGTGTGTGATGGCGATGGCTGTCTCTGCGCATATCCCCAATGGTTCGCTTGGTTTAATGGATGGTGTTGTTGGTGTGTCTTGCAGAATTGTGCAACCACTGGAAGACCTGCCTCGCGTGAAGAAGGCGCGCATCCAGTTTACGATCGAGAAGGCGGACGCCGACGGCGAAGATGTACGTGGTCCTACTGTTTGTTTGTGTGGGAAATGCTGAGTGTGGTAAGAGTTATTTGAAACTAATTGGGCTTTGATGGGACGATGTGTCTGCAGGAGGCTGGCGACTCGAAGCTCAGCGACAAGATTGACAAGAAGGTCAAGATGAGCAAGGTACGGCGGCTATTTCTTTGTGATAGTAGGACTCTCTCTCTCTCTCTCTCTCTTTATGCCTCGATGCAATTTGTGGTATAATAGCTAACAACTCGCATGTGTTTATAAACAGGACGAGCTCAAGAATTTGGTGTTCCACCACTTTGAAGAGCGCGATTTCTGGCCACTGAAGGAGCTCAATTACCACTGCCGCCAGCCTGAGGTACGCGCCGCGCGTTTGCTCTGCGTGTGTGCTCGTGTCGCTAAAGTATCGCAGATTTGAATCGTCCCCGTCCTCACCGAAATCCCTCATCGTGTATTGGATGCTGTCTGTTGTTGCGTTGTTGCAGTCGTTCTTGAAGGAAGTGCTCAAGGAGATCTGCGTGTACCACCGCAAGGGACCAAACAAGAGCTGCTACGAGCTCAAGCCGCAGTACAAGGACGGCAAGAACTAATGAGGAAGCACAAGTGAGTTTGATTTTGTCTTCTTTAGGAAGACGAGCAAGCTGCCAATTAGTTCTACTTTTGCAGCTTACGGCTCTTTTAAAAGAAAGGAACATATCAGAAGAAATAAGAATCGACCGAAAATGGGTGGTGCATCTCTTCACAGGAACTCTTCAGCGTTCGCTACCTCGTCGTTGAGTCAGTCAAGATGAAATTTGATTCTTCCAGTCTATGGTGGTTGATGATGGCGATGTCAGCCTCATCGTTGTCAATAGATGGACGGACTGTTACAAGAGGATGATGATGAGGTAACTCAAATCCTTCCTCCCCGTCTATTCTCTTTTGGCTTCTCTATAAAAGATCGATCAGCGAATACACACACAGCCAATCCTCTCTGGCTATCACAATGTCTACAGATTTGAGACGAGCTAACCTCGGAGCTGCCTACTTACTGTGCTCCTCTTGTCTCTCTGTGAGCATCAGCCTTCTGCTCTTCTTTGTTGAGCCCCGCCTCACTTCACGAGTCTATTGACCTCTCGGTGCGCAGCTTCAAACGAACTGGACAGAGTGGACGCTCTTTTTGGAGGGAGGTGTCAACTCTGGACAACTTTTTTGTGCTGCTTCTGGACCTATCTGTCAATCGATCAGAGGGATCCATCTCATCTGATTTTGGATTAGGTACAGAGAATCCTGATGGAAGGGAAGGGGAGGCAAGCAGCACATTGGGAAGTGGCCATGAGCGCACGACTATGAGGAAGATGATCTGTCCATGGTTGTCAATCACGAAGGGAGCGTCCCAACCCTCTCTATAAGCATGAGCCTTGAAGATCCAGCAACGAAAGAAAAATGAGTCTTGAATAGAGTGAAGATCCAGAAACAGGTCTTGAATAGAGGCACGACAGAGTAAGCGCGGTTATACTTGATTCTACTAAAAATTTAAAGCTTTTTGAGGGATCCGCGCATTCCACTTGGTATTTGTAAGGGGTTTCCCGTTGAACGCAGATAAGAAGGATATCTCGAATGCTAACTTAGATAAGAAGGATATCCCGGTGTTCCGCGTTTTAAAAATAAAACCTTACGGGGGGTCTATTAAAACCTTGTTTTTACTCGATTTACTTTAAAACACCTTAATCGAGGTTTTTTGCCAAACGCAATTCGTCTTTGCTACTTGGTATTACTATAGGAATGCATGTCCTCTCTAAAATTTTCGGATTTTTGAAGAATCCGTGCACTATACTTGATCTTTGTAAGGAGATGACCATTTAGCGTAGATAAGAAGGATGCTGGCCGCCGCCGTGAATCGCGCGCGCGCGGAGAATCGCGCGGGCGACAGAGCACCAAATTGAGCCAATTTGATCCGAGAGACGCGCGATGGCGGACGACGGCAGCAGCAGCAGCAGCATTGCAGCGTCTGTTGCGCGGCAGTCACAAGAGGAGGAGAGCGGCCAGCAGCAGCCGCAGTCTCAACAACCTCAGCCGCTAGAACAGGGGCAGCACGACGAAGGAGACGCGAGCGCCGCGTCAACGAAGCAGGACGGAAAAGGAGAGAAAGATGAAGAAGGGCGAGATGGTGACGACAGCAATGGCGATGAAAACGATACCGGTGGCTCCAGTGGAGAGGACAGCAAGGTGTCAGCTGACGACGGTGGGGGGACAGGTAAAGCAGCTGATCCTGTGGAGAAAGGGTCCAAAAGTCCCGATACGAAGCAAGAGCCAACGGAGATGAACGGGTCACCGGAAGGAGAGCAGCAACAGAAGGAAGAGGAGGATACGACGTCGAAGATCGAGACAGAGCAGACTACTGCAGGTGTGGATACCGATGAGCAATTCAAAGGGCAAGCGGATGGTGCTTCTACATCGAGTGTTGGATCAGCCCCGCTCTCGGTTGACACGACAGCGAATGGAGTGCCTCACGCGGGTGCCAGCAGAACCCCGAATAATAGCGTGCATCCAATGTACCCGAGCTTCCCCGTGGCTGGCATGGGTGGGAATGGTCAGCAACCGAAGGGCGTCGTGTCGCCAAACCACCAGCTTCAGTTCCCGTATGCGTCGTCGAATTTCGTGGCGCCAATGCCAACCCCCATACGCCCACTGCATGGCGACCCTCGAGCCATGACGCAGCAAGCTGCAGTGGCGAATGGGAGAGCGGACGGCGAGAGTACCGACAGAGAATCTGTCGCGAGCAACCCAGAAAGCACGCCGACGATCCCGTACGGCCCGGTGCCAGCGTCGCGAATGTTTCAAACCCAAACGGACTCGCCGTCGTTTTACAACACAGCGCAAGATGGCCCGGCGGTCGGCCCAAACGGAGTCGGTCCGGATTTCCAGAAGCCCTGGGATGGCACTGCGAATGTCGCTCCGGTCATGAACGAGCCAGGCTGGAACACTCTGCAGCCGCCTGCAGCCAATCCTCATGTTGATCCTGCGCGAGTGGAAGTCAACAAGGTATGCATGCGACTCAGTCAGCTTTGCGACATTTTCAAAGTGTAGCCATTTCTAATGCGTTGGTTTATTTACTTGCTTGTAGCCACCGGTTGTGCCAGATCCAGCGCTGCCGCCACCTCCATTTGCTGCGAACACACTGGTCGCGCAGCAGGTTGACGACAGCGTGTACAGCATCGATCAAGAAAATCTTTCTCGCATGATGTCGTATGCGAAGAATGTGGCGACGCCAGCTCAAGCGACTGCGATGGCTGTTGATGTCCTGCGAGCGACCGTGACCAACGACAACGGCGCGCACGGATGGAAGGATTCGTACCAGCAAGACGAGTACGAAGTGCTGTTGCAGAAAGGGTCGATTGGATTGTGCATGAACATGAGTGTGCGAATGGGTTCAGTGACTGTGACAAGCTTCCGGAGACCAGAAGGTGGTATCATCGGTCCAGCCGAAGCGAGTGGAATGATTACCATTGGAGACGAACTTGTCGCTGTCGACGGCTATCTGGTTCAGACGCAAGAAGACTTTGCTCGAGTGGTGTCGCGTCTCAAGTCGCTGCGTCCAGTGTTGTTGCGATTCCGACGTCCAAGTGGAGCTGGTCTTGTCGGCAGAAACACTGATGTCAATGGCTACCGAAGTGGGCTTCGTTCGTCGATAAACGGCTTCGATAACCCTGAGCTCTTCACTGCGGGGATGTGGAACATGGGTGTGCGATACATCTCTCCCAACCAATGGGCGGCTGAACTTCACGTCGACGGCGGTGGGATTCGTCGCTTGGGAGTTTACGGGACGGAGAAAGAGGCAGCGATGGCTTACAACCGGTACATCCACCAGACGTACGGCAACAGCGCGATCAAGTTTATGAATCCAGCAGGGAACATGTCTTCATCGGCTGGAATGGCATCGCAGCACTCAGGAATCTCTGTTGCCGTGTCGAATGTTCGCGACGTGAAGCCGATTCAACGCCCCGTGAGGAGGTCACTTGGCGCCGCCTTCACTGTCGAGCAAAAGGAGCAGCTCCGTGCGCAAATTATGGTGTTCAAGTTTGCGTCGACTGGTTCTGCTATCCCGAACGAACTGCTCAGCCGAGCGTTGAAGTCGAATGCTCACGGTCACATCCAGCAACGAGCAGACCCGAAGAAACGAAAAACGTTCGCTGCGCACACGGTCACTAAGCCAGTGAAGAAGAAAACGAAGAAAGGACGCGGCAAGAAGAAGCAGTTCTCTGATGAAGACGACGAGAGCGAGTCCGACGACAATTTCGCTGCAGCCGCCGTGCCGAAAGAGGTCAAGCCGACTCGCCGATCCGGAAGAAATGCAGGAAAAGCGAAGAAGAATTATGTGAAGGAAGATGACGACGACGAGTTCGAACTCAGCGATGACGAGAAGCCCCAGAAGCCAGTGCAGGCAGCAATGAAGAAGGGTCCTCAGATCGACAAGATCATCAGTATCCGCTTTTTCAAAGAGAGTGCTGATGATGACGAAGTCACGATGCAGTTCCTGATCAAGTGGAAAGATGTGTCGTATCTCCACGTCAACTGGTTGAACGTGTCACAGATCGAGCAGTTTGGGCATCATTCAATCATGAGAATGCGCCGATACCTCCAGAAGAACAGTCGCGTGGTGGAGAACGCTCGTGAGAATGTTGTCGTCGGAGAAGAGAAGGACTACAGCTCGTATTTCAGTGACGCGTATGTTGAAGTGGACCGTATCTTGGGAGTAAAGGAAGTCGAAGAAGAACCTGAACAAGTGAGCCCGTTCAACAACCATGGCGCAGGCAACGATGACGAAGACGCAAAACCAACGATGAAAAGGGGAAAGAAATACCTGGTCAAGTGGCGAGACTTGAGTTACGTTGACTGCACCTGGGAATGGGAAGAAGACCTCACCGATGATCGCAAGATCGCCGCTTTCCATCGCTACAATCATCCGCCAATCATCAATGGTGCCCACCCTGCGATGTTCAGCGACGTTCGACCGGAATCGACTACTTGGGCGAAATACCAGGAGTCTCCGGTATACAACAGCCAGAATGTACTCCGACCATATCAACTAGAAGGACTCAACTGGATGGTGTTTTGTTGGTACAACCGTCGAAACTGCATTCTTGCCGATGAGATGGGTCTCGGCAAAACCGTGCAGGCGACTGCGATTTTAGAGCACTTGCGACAACGCGAACACATCCGAGGACCGTTCTTGGTTGTGGCACCACTGGCTACGCTTGGAAACTGGAAGAGAGAAATCGAGACTTGGACGTCGATGAACTGCGTTGTGTACCACGACTCGGAGGGCGGGGCAGACATCCGCGCTTTCATTCGCGAGCAGGAGTTCTACTACGCTTCCGATATCTACAAGAAGCGTGGAATCTACAAATTCAATGTGCTCGTGACGTCGTATCAAACGCTGATGGCCGACGCTGAGTACTTGGACACGATCCACTGGCGCTATGTCGTCATTGATGAAGCGCACAAGCTGAAGAACCGAGAAGCAAAGCTGCTGCAGTCGCTCAGTAACTTCCACTGGGATTCGTGTCTTCTGATGACCGGTACTCCGCTACAGAACGGTGTTTTCGAGCTCTGGTGTTTGCTGAACTTTATCGAGCCCGAGAAATTCCCGAGTCAGCAAGAGTTTTACGACGAGTATGGAGATTTGAACACTGCCGAGCAAGTTGCGCGCTTGCACGAGCAGTTGCGTCCGTACATGCTGCGCCGAGTGAAAGAAGATGTCGAGAAGAGTATCCCGCCGAAGGAAGAAACGATCATCGATGTGGAGCTGACAACTCTGCAGAAGAAGTACTACCGCGCCATCTTTGAGCGTAACCGCTCGTTCCTGAACATGGGTGCGTCCGGGACAGTGGCGAATCTTGTGAACGTGGAAATGGAGCTTCGCAAGTGCTGCAACCACCCTTTCTTGATCCGAGGCGTCGAAGAGAAAGAGTGTGCGCGCTTCGACGACCAACAGCGAACCAAGATCCTGATCCAAGCAAGCGGTAAAACGGTGCTGCTTGACAAGCTGATGACCAAGTTCAAGGCTGAGAAGAAGAAGATTCTGATCTTTTCGCAATTCAAGATCATGCTCGATATCATCGAAGATCTGTGTCAGTTGCGTGGCTACAGTATTGAACGACTGGACGGATCTGTTCGAGGCAACTCGCGACAGGCGGCGATCGACCGTTTCAACACCCCGGATTCCGACACGTTTGCTTTCTTGTTGAGTACACGTGCTGGTGGTGTCGGCATCAACCTTATTGCGGCGTCGGTGGTGATTCTGTTCGACAGCGACTGGAACCCTCAGAACGACTTGCAGGCTGTCGCGCGATGCCATCGTATTGGTCAAACCCAATCGGTGAACATCTATCGGTTGGTGACGAAGAAGACGTATGAAGCCCAGATGTTCGACATTGCGTCCAAGAAGCTCGGAATGCACCACGCAGTGTTCGAAACTGGTGGTGTTCGCAACGAGTTCGATGGCGAAGATGACGACAATGGCAACATGATGTCGCTCATGTCTCTGGACCGTGAAAAAGTGGAGATGATGATCCGATACGGTGCGTATGCGATTATGGGCGAGGATGACGAACAAGACCCTGAGAACCGCGCAATCAACGAGCTTGATATCGACAAGCTGCTTTCTTCGAGTCGAACCATTCGCTACGATCCTACGCGTGGAGAAAATGCGGAGGGAGAAGAGGGAGGAGCCGAAGGCGAAGACGGACAGAAGCCAACTGTGTCCCAAAGCAGTGCCCTTTCGTTCTCGAAAGCGTCTTTCACGGCAGAATCCTCGGACAGCACGATCGATTTCAATGACGAGCAGTTCTGGGAGAAAGTGCTCGGACCGAAGCCTGTGCAACTGTTGATGACGAAAGTGCAAGAAAATTGGCTCACAACTGCCTCAAAAGACGAAATTAAGGTCTTTTTGACCGAGCTACGAGAGCTTGCTCGGGCAGTTGTTCAAGAACGTCAGCGAGGTGGTTCACTTGCTGATGCAGATCAGGTGATGTCGATCTTGATTGAGCTGAAGGTCACAGGACCCGTCGTGAAGGGCGGCGTGAACGTGCGAAGTGTGGCAAGCGAGTGGCTGGATGTGATTGAACGACCGAAGCGACGAAGAAACCAGGAAGCCGAGAGCGAGCTAATGTACTTGGATTTCTTGGACGGCAAGAAGGAAGTGTCGCTGCAATCTTCAAAGAAGAAGAAATCCGCTACCAGGGGACGCAAGCCGAACAAAGCCAACGGAGAGACGAGACGAGGACGGAAGCCGGCGTATCGCAGTGAAGATGAAGGTGACCTCGACGATGATGACATTGCTCCTGCGCGCAAGTTAAAGAAAACCCAGCAACGCAAGTCGGTGGGTGGAGATTCGGTCACAGGAATTCGTATTGGGCTGAAGCGAGCCAAGAAATCTGAGCCCTTCACGATCCAGAAAATCGAAAGCAGTCGACGAAAGGTCCAGAAACAACTTCCGACGGTTGAACAGCTCACTGCTACGGCGACACCTACAAAGTCGGGTACGAGGTCGAGAAGCTCCGAGGCTCAAGATGACGAGAACGAGCATGCTTCAAGTGATTCGGACGATTCTCAAGCTGAAACTGCGAAGCGCGTCGAAGATGAGGAAGAAGAAGACGACGAGGAAGAAGAGGAGGAAGAGGAGGAAGAAGAAGAGGAAGAGGAAGAAGAGGAAGAAGAGGAGGAGGAAGAAGAAGATGACGGAACGCCACAGAAGAAGAAACGTGGACGACCAGGACGACCACCAGGACGAGCACCAGGAAAGAAGCGTGGTAGAAAGCCTCGAAAAGTGTCCGTCGACCCCGAGGTGGATGAAGAAATGTGGTGTCGCGTGTGCTTCAGCGACCAAGGTTTCCTCGATGATCCGATCGTCCAGTGTGAGAAATGTGACGTTGCAGTCCACAAGTACTGCTACGGCATCGAAAACGTACCTGAGGGTGACTCGCCGTGGTATTGCGACTCGTGTGCCGAGACTTCCACCCCGTCGAATGAGCTGGTATGTTTCATTTGATGGCGATAGTTGCTGTTGCTCTGTGGATTACGCACTAACTTATTCTTCTTGTTCCCATTTGTTTTCAGGCATGCGCACTCTGTCCGTTGAAGCGTCCAAGCTGCGCGTTCAAGAAGACGTGCGAGGGCGAGTGGGCCCACGTCGTGTGCGCGTTATGGGCTCCTGGCGTCCAGTTCACCGACGTGGAGCGCATGAGCGGCGTGAAGAACGTCGCGGAAGCTGTCGAAGAGATGAAAGGACCGGCGTGTGCGGTCTGCCAAGAAAAGGACGGCTGCATCAAGTGCTTCCGAGGCGCGTGCCTCACGTACTTCCACCCGCTCTGCGGTCGGGAGACCAAGGGCGATTACGACATGTTTATGAATGAAGGCGGCCAGCTTCGCGCGTTCTGCCCCAAGCACCGCTCCAGAGCTAGACGAATGATTTAAAAGCATGCGCGCAGGTGACGAAAGAGAGAGAGAGAGAGAGAGAAAGAGAGAGAGAGAGAGAGAGAGAGAGAGGTCAAGAGACAACAGGACTCGACACAATACATGGGTACAGAGGTTTGTATTTTTGTTTGATTCAACCGCATGAGTGTGGGTTTGCAACAGTTTTCTTCTTGGCAGCAATGTCGAACCAGGTGTGTCCAAAACAAATCTCCATATTTCCGCCTCAAAAATTTGAGCCATCTGCTTCATTATTTATGATTGGGACAGCCAAGATCATAACAACTCGAACTCGCGGACCGCTCGCTCCATCTGGGAATCAAACTGGGAGATCCACGACTGATCCAGGAACCGGTTCGCCTTCTTTGTCCACTCGAGGTCCTCCAGACTCCTGCAAAGCTGGTGGAGGTAGATCATTCCGTTCAAGTTTACAGCAGAAACTGCAGCAGCTGAGGATGCCGACGAGGAAGAAGATGCTGAAGACGACGATGAGGATGCAGTAGCGGATGATGACGACGACGATGCTGCGTGGGCTGTTGAGCGAGCAACTCCTGCTGCTGATGACGACGATGAGTTGCCTGCAGCAAGCGCTCTCTCGATGAGTGCGTCGACGAGCAGTTCGTTCACTCCTGGGATATCTAACCGGAGAAGAATCGAGCGCACCTGAGAGATGCTCAGCGCCCCAATATCGCCAACGTCAACAGATTTGAATTCGTCGCAGATGCGCTGCCGGTGCTTGATGAAGGCGCTGTATTTGCCGGACGTCTTGCTCTCAACGGGGGCTTTCTTTGGATGGTTGAGCTCTTTCCGGAGCTGCTCCCGCTGCGCTTCGTTGCGCCGTGCGACGCGCACAAGCTCTTCGAACTCGTCAATGTCGATCGATCCGTTGCCGTCTTTGTCGATATAGTTGATGAAATCCTGTCCTTGCTCCGCCGTCAGCTGGATCTCCATCTGCGACAGCGTGTCGATCATCTCCTGCGGCGAGATGCTCCCGTTGCCGTCGGCGTCGCAGAAGCGGAAAAGGTCGATTACGCGCAGGTGCTTGCGCTTCATGTACCCGTCGATGCGCCACACGATCTCGCGGAAGAGCGTGAGTTTCTCCTGCGTCTTCTGGTCGGTCGTCTGGTAGGTCCCAGCGAACGCCGCATCGAGCACTCCATCGCCCGTAGTCATCGCAGATGCTACATTATTCGACCCCCAGCCATGGAAAGAGACCATACTCGCGCCGCGTGCGAGAGGTGCAGGTCGACTTGTCGTTAGATTGGTGCTGCTGTTACCCATTGCCGTAGCCATCGTTGACGCCGCGGTACCTGCTGGCTGGAGCTGCTGGCTCTTGCTCTTGCTCAGGCTCTTGTTTCCAGGTGATGCGCCTGCTGCTTTCTGAGGAAGAAGGCACTTCTTCTTGGCGACAGCCATTGGAGCAAGCGATTTGGTGCCTGGGATGCTCAACTTGGGGAAGTTGAGCAGATGCGGAGGCTGGAAGCTATGCAATAAATAGGTACGAACCGGTTAGATGGTTAGATCAGAATGCCAAAGTCATTCAGCAGCCATTTCAAGCAACCTACCCACTGCTACTGGTGGAGCCTCTGGAACCAGTCGCGTCAGCAGGCAAAGCGTCGAGCATCGATTTCTTCAGAGAGCCAAGGAGTGCTGGAGTCGCAGCTTTCCCCGTACCACCAGCAGCGCTAGCGTGCTCAGGAGGAGGCTCCTGTCCGAGCGCCAGCATTTTCTTTAGCGACGCCTGCCAGGGCTTCTCGTCGTTGTTGGTGCTGGTGGTAGCATCATGATCATGCTCATGCTCTGGCGATTCTGACGATGCGCTCAGCGAGTCACCACTGTAGCTGCTTAGTCTCGAGAGCGACGGTTCCAATTTCTCTCTTCGAAAGGACGACTGCGTGCTGGAGAGTTCAGAAGATAATGATGCGCTGTCGCCTTGAAAGCGCTGTGATTGCGATCGAGAAAGCCCCGGTTTGATGCGCTTCGGTGTCAAGAGCACTGAGGAGTCCCGTGAAGAGATCCGTTTGACCAGCTTTGGCTTGAGTTGCTGCTGGAGGTGCGGCGTCTCGAGTTCGATCAGCGGTAGCGACAGATCGGGGAGTCCTGTGAGCGAGATGTCGGCGTCGTCCGCGGCCGCGTTCTTCGCAGTCATCCGCTCGCGCAGGAGGCTGAGCCGCTGAGATTCCTCCAAGATGATCTTCATCTCAATTTCATCTAATCAGTATGACCAGCGACCAGAGGTTAGTGGACGGACAGTGGGCACTAGCACAGCAAAGAAGGATTGAACAGGGAACTTACCAACTTCGTCACGCGCGCCAGGGTCCTGCTCGTATCCGAGCACGTAGATCTTGGCGCTGACCTCCTTGATGACGCCGTCATAGACCCGTCCGTCCGCGAGCTCCTTGAGGAACCTCGTGCCCTGCGCCATCGACACTGGCGGAAGCGCAAATGACCCACGAGGACCATTCTGCTGCAGCGCCTTTCGCTTCCTGGCTCGGCGTTTGATGAACGATCGCACAATCGCTTGGATCAGCAGCAATCCCTTCCGAAACGAGACGCCCGAGGTGTACAGCTGGGCATCCCCCTTGGAGATTACGTCTTGGGCCGCCGCGTCTTTCGCTTCGCGGTCGGGCGACTTGTAGACCTCGCACAGCTGGAGCAGAAACTCGTGCGTGTCCTCGACGGCGACCCCCGCGAGCACTTTGATGGGGCTCACGAGCAGCAGGCACGAGATGCGCTTGCTGTTGATGTTCGCCATCGCGAACGTCACGAACGCGATCGCTCGCGTCAGGAACGCGGCCTACAGACAAACGTCAAAGAGACTGTGTTAGGATTTGTTGTTGCCCAGGTGGGCCAATCCAACAAAAGAGTGGGGGCGACGCACTTTGTCTTCCTTGGTGACGAGGTCCGCGAACTCGAGCTGCTGGTACGTGAAGATGTCATAGTCGGCGAGCGTCTCGACCAGCAGCTTGTGCAGGAACGTGAACGGCGGCCGCTGCAGCACTTTGCGACTCAGCGCCGTGGTCTGCACGACCGAGAGCAGTGCCTGGTACGTCTTCTCCACGAGCGCGTCCGACATGCTCATCTTCGCGGCTGCTGCTGCTGCTCAAACATCCGCCACTATCAGCATCAGCACTTGACTTCGCAAGGCAAATGTCTCAATGTTAGTCTGGGGCTGTTTATTTTAGAGGGGCTTGGCTCGCCTTTCGCCATCATCGTTTCGAGACCAATTTTAGAGATTTGGAGAGTGAACAGCCAAGGCACTCACTCAAGCAGCTTGTTCCCATTAGATTGTTCACGTGGGTGACAACACGACGATCTAGATGAACGGACGTCTGTGCTCGTCTGGTCTGCGCTGCTGGGCGTGCATGCGCTGGAGACTCGCCTGCGTCGGCGCCAACAGGCTACTGCTGCGCTTTGCTTTCGTAGAACTCGCACCTGCGCTTGTCGGTCGTGTTCGCATTGCGGTGGTCGGTGGACCCTGCGATTTCGATCGTATCCGTCCAATAGTTCCTGATGGGTTTGCTGCTGAAATCTCTGGCTGTTGATGATCCCGGCGACTCAGTCGTGTGCTCTGTTGCTTCCCACTGATGGCAGTAGCGGCGCTTGGCTGCGCCGCCATCATCGTGTACGGATGCGGCGAGTGCACTTTCTGCAGCAAACTGTCAAAGTCCGCGTACGTGAACCCAGTGGCAGCAGTTGTGCGAGAGTGAGGCGCAGTGCCAGCGTGCAGGGCCGATCGTGTGGCTGTCGCAGTAGTAGTGCGATGACCAAGTCGTTGGTGGTTGTGCGTGGACGCTCGCGCATTGAACGGATGAGGACGCTGGTTCACGAGCGAGTCCAGAATGTCGTACTCTGGGAGCTGCTGGTATTGCTGCGTCGAGTACCTGGATCTGGCATCGTGAGCCAGGTCGCTGGTTGGATGGTTGGTCGACGTCCGCTTCTTTCTCATCGCTGATCGTACTGCTGCTGGCGCTTCTCTTGATCTGAGCGGAGCAGCAGTCGGCGGGGCTTCAGCTGTTCTCCTAGGCTTCTGCGCTTGCTGTTGTTGTTGCATTTGCTGAGCCCGAGCCTGCTGCTGGTTGAGCTGCAGCTGCTGCAGCAATTTCTTCTGGCGCACGCGGATTTTCTCCGACAGGTCGAGCGATTCCTGCAGCGACTCGCAATGCGCCTTGAGCTTCTCGAGCGCCTCGCTCGCCTTCACGGCTTCCTCGTACTTCTTCGTGGTTGTCGTCAGCGCGCGCTTCATCTAAAACAAAGAGCCAATTTTTTCAATTCGCCCAGATCATGTGAGTTGTGCGAACGCATGTGACCTTGAATGGACACATTGCTGATGGTTTGTCTTTTGAGCATACCTTCTCAAGCTCAAACTTGAGCTGATCGCGCTCTGTGGTCACTTTATGGAGCTCACGCATCGTGCTGACGCTCACGTGGCTCGACATGCGTCCTTTCGTCGGTGTGGTCGAGTGCTCGCTGAGGTCTGAAGTTTCAACAACAATTAGATAGATGCATACAGAGTCAGTATCAGCATAGAGGTCAAACACATCAACATGTGAAGAGCGATACTCACTGGATCGAATGGTGCGCGGCTTGTCGGCTCGCGTCTTCTTGATCTTCACAACGGGCGACGATGGTTTCAGTACCTTCCGCTGCATCTGTGGCTGCTGCTGCAGTGTTTGCATAGACTGTCGCTCTCCTCCTCTGTTGACTCGCTCAGAGTTGAGTGGGACCTCTGAGAGCGGCGCTGGCGGTGGTGTGATTTGCTTGTCAGTCAACAGGTACCCAGTCGAGTTGCTCCGATTCGAACTCGAGCGCAGCTTGAGCGTCAGACTCGCGACGTCCTTCTGCAATTCCTCCAGTCGCTTCTCCAGACGGTTCCTCCTTCTGTACTGCGACTGCGCAAACTCAGCCGCGGTTTGGTGCTGCTGTTCTCCGTCGTCGCTCGTGTGCGTCGTCGAGTGATTATTCGCAGGCGCGTGCGTGGTTGGCGGGCGTCTCGCAGCTCTCGAGTCTGGCTCAGGCGTCTTAAAGCCGCGCGCAGCGTCATCATCATCATCATCAACACCATCGCCATCGTCATCAGCTTCTTCAGCGTGTGGTCGGTACGTCGTGGGCTGTCTGCTGTGCTGGATCTGCGCAGGCGGCATCTCCTGGTAGTGCCACTCATAGTCCTGTCGCTGCTGCTGGTGGCGCTGTGTCTGCTGCTTGTCGTGGTCCGGCGTCATGAACGCGTTCGCATTGGACGACGCCTGATAGCTCCACGGATAGCTCTCGTCTGCGCGCGTCTGTGAGTTGACAGTGCGCTGGTCGTTCTCGTCACTCGCGCCCGCAACTCGCCGCGCCGAGCGCGCATCCTTCACAGCAGCTTTGCGCATTTTCTCAGCTACTTGTAGCGTTTTTGATTTCAATTTCGAGTGATCGGCTCCCGCCAAATATCCAAAAGCGCGCGCGCTTTTTGAGTGGCAAAAAATCACAACGCAAAGAGCGTACCTTCGCGCAACATTCACTCAACAAGAGCGTGAACGTTGGACGAATGTGGCACACTCAAATTTTGGTGTGCATGGTGGTCATCTTACACTATACATCTCATTATCTACAAAAACCAACTTCGTGGCAAGTACTGGACACCAAAGTTGGTGTCCTCGGAGGTCTCCATTCACTACGGCTTGGTGTCGCGGACGTCTCCATTCACGGCCCTCCTTTGCAAAACTGTAGTCGCAGAACGTAATATTTAGACAGCAGCTGATGGTCGCTTACCTGTGACTGAATCCGGTTGCGCTTAAAGACGAAGCCCATGTTGGCATTCCACAAGCGCATGTGTAGGAGAAGAGAAAAAAAAGCATCTTAGACGCGATCTTGCTCAAAGAGAGTACACTCGTATACATATCGTTCTCCGTCTCTTATCGAGGTACTTGACGTAGTGAGGCAGCTTTTGGCATGCGCTGCGTGCAGATCGGTTGTGAACAAGGGTCAGTCAGCCCAACAGAGGGAAGAAGGCTTGGGTGCAAGTGAACGAACAGTGGAAACGCATTTGCCATTAGGTGGTGAGTCACCTTCAAATTACCCCCCACTCGTACATGGATACTGGTACTGTGCAGTGTATCCCGCTCAGCTGATTACAGCCGTGGTGGATCCGTGATGGTGATCACCTAGTAGTACGGAAAGGCAAGCGAGCGACAACTTCCCATTTCCCACGTGGACCAACAGAGGTGATCCCAATATTCGCTTATGTCGCCTTAGAGCCATCCTGACTCTAATCAAGGCTACTAAGTTTAGTACAAAATAACATTCTGGTCTTTGTTGATCGTATGCACCGCGGTCCGCGGTAAATTGAAAACACCTCAATGCACCAATCTCAGGATTGTCAAGAATCCGCTGTTCCAGCTGTTTGGCTGCCGACTAATTCCAGGTTACCCGATGCTTCAAGCTTGAAGCTCATCACGGAGTCGTCATCTGTTATTAACAGCGACACTGTACCAATCGCCACATCGCGTTCAAGAGCTCCTGGTCTGGAGAGCTCCGTCCTCAGATGGATGTGAGACTACAGTTCTCAGTGCTTACTGCCTACGCAACAACCTGCACGCAATCCGCTGTAGCCAGTTGGTCATTCCGCAATTTGCCTCTCCTCACGCACACGATGCTCGCCTCGATCTGGAGACGCAACCACCTCCTCGTCGCTCTCGCGCTCGCAGTGCTCTGCGCCACCCTGCTGGCGGCGTCACCTGTGACTGCGTCTTCCCAAGT
>JAASFI010000215.1:0-42841 GCA_023333705.1 Globisporangium viniferum
AAACTGAAGGCCGTGGTGGCGAATATCCTCGTGTACGCGTTCCTGGAGTTGCTGAGTCTGCTCTACGTGCATCGCACCTTGAACCGCCATTTCGGGTTCTCTGTATTATATCAGCTGGCGTTTGCGCTGGAGAACGAGTGGCAGATCTTCCACAGCAACTTGCTACGGTGGATCCTGGCCGTGTTCCAGTTTCTTCTCGCCCACTGCGGTACGTTTCGCTGGCTGTTTGTATGTACTGGTCGAGATTTCTTTCTCACTGCAGCTTGCTTTGATACCCCTCAGATACGGACCTCTCTTTCAAGTTTATGAACGATCGCGACGTAGTAGTGCAGTAGGTCGGCAGCGGTGATAGCAAACCCCGCGACAAGCGTTCCAGCCAGTAGCGTGTACGTGTTCGAGCATCGCGCGTCAAGGACACCGGCTATTAATGTTGTTGTTGTTGTTTCTCGCCATTGTGGAACTTGATAGGATGGAGCACCAGCGCCGTTCTGAGAATTGCCTTCACACAGCGGACAGGAAGCTCAAATAACAAGCTGGGAACACCGTCACGCCATCTACAAAGCACAATCCTAGTACAAAGTTAGCAGGAACTGTAAACTGCCGACCGTGTTCGCGAATGCTCCTGGAAATCGCCCGAGTACTGGAAGAGCCATCGTCAAGGTTGTATACCCGAAGCCAACAGCGATACCTCTCGCTGGGACCTGCTTCGCAGTGAACACGGACGACCTCTAAGAGCATGGAGCGAGTCTGCACTAGCCTTAATACCTCGCGGTGCATGTTACGATCAGTGTGAGTGCTGAGGAACTCGAGGGTCACTCTGGTTTTTTTGCACAAAGACAGACACGTGCTTCAGTACGTTGAGGTACAATGTGCTTTGCAAGAACGGACTCCAGGAGAGTCAATGAGCCGATACAGTACACGCCTGAGCACTGCCTGAATGCGGCCATTGCGACTCGAGCAGCTCACAGTCAGCCACTGTGTCCATTTGACATCCAACTGCGAGGTGTGCGTTACAAAGTTCGTTTGCGACTGAACATGATCGCAGAACGTTCAGGTGGTGGTTCCCATCAGCCACAAGAAACTGGTCAGATCCACAGAAGAACACCCAGATCCACAGAAGAACACCCAGACCCACACTGTGAATGCATTACCCACCCACACATAATTGCAACGTGCAAGGCGTATTAGATTGCCCCCGTTGATGCGCTCTGCAGCCAGCCTCACACAATCAGTCAACCCGTCCCACACATCAAGCCAATTCACAATTCATTCGCAGACCACAGTCAACCCGAATGACGCTGAGCTCATCACCAAACGTCCCGCCCGTTCATATCTGGCTTGAAACCTACATTTTTGCATTTTCCACCAATCAAATCTCTCTTTTCCGCTTGAAGAACCTTTTTATCGCCTTTTCATTGGCCGAAAACATGCACCCAGGAAGCTCCACACATTTTTTCTTTTTCAGATCCATCCACCCACCCCGAGCCTTTCGCCCCTCATTCTCCGATTCGCACCACGAGCCAAGAGCTCCAACCAGCCAGCAGATCAAGAGAAAGAAGCAGCAGCACGTAAGGCCCCACCTCTCTCTGTGTGTATCTGCTACTAGCACACGCACACACTCCCCCCTGCTTGTCCCTGTCTCTCTCTACTGAATGGCTGGTGAGCTCACGCAGCGCGTTGCTTGGCTGGAAACAGGAATGGCGCAGTCGGAAG
Organism: Globisporangium viniferum; assembly: GCA_023333705.1. Lineage (NCBI taxonomy): Eukaryota > Oomycota > Peronosporomycetes > Pythiales > Pythiaceae > Globisporangium > Globisporangium viniferum. Next base: position 1,714 of record JAASFI010000215.1, read on the forward strand.
CCCGCATCGCGGCCCTCGAGGCGCAGGTCGCCACGCTCGCGACGAGCGCTGACAACAAATGGCCGGCCGCGCGCATTCGCCAGACGTTCGTGGACTTTTTCAAGAACCACTCGGTGTCCCCGCACACGTTCTACCCGTCGTGCCCTGTCGTGCCGCTCGACGACCCGACGCTGCTGTTCATCAACGCCGGCATGAACCAGTACAAGCCGATCTTCCTGGGCCAGGTGGACCCGTCGCACCCGATGGCCAAGCTCACGCGCGCCGTGAACTCGCAGAAGTGCATCCGCGCCGGCGGTAAGCACAACGACCTGGACGACGTCGGCAAGGACGTGTACCACCACACGTTCTTTGAGATGCTCGGCAACTGGAGCTTTGGCGACTACTTTAAGAAAGAGGCCGTCGACATGTCGTTCCGATTGCTCACGGAGGTGTACGGCATTGACGCCGACCGCCTCTACGCGACGTACTTTGGCGGCGACGAGAAGCAGAACCTGCCGGCCGACGAAGAGACGCGCCTGCTCTGGCTCAACTACCTGCCAGCGGAGCGCGTGCTGCCGTTCGGCTGCAAGGACAACTTTTGGGAAATGGGCGACGTCGGTCCGTGCGGCCCGTGCACGGAGATCCACTACGACCGCATTGGCAACCGCGACGCGTCGAAGCTCGTGAACGCCGACCTGCCGGACGTGATCGAGATTTGGAACAACGTGTTCATCCAGTTCAACCGCGAGCAGGACGGCAAGCTCGTGCCGCTGCCGAGCAAGCACGTCGACACCGGTATGGGCTTTGAGCGCTTGGCGTCGATCTTGCAGGGCAAGACGTCCAACTACGACACGGACGTGTTCACGCCGTTGTTTGCGGCGATCCAGAAGTCGACCAAGGCCGAGGCGTACACGGGCAAGCTCGGCGCCGAGGACCCGACGCTGCGCGACATGGCGTACCGTGTCGTCGCGGACCACATCCGTACGTTGACGTTTGCAATCACGGACGGCGCGATCCCGAGTAACGACGGTCGCGGCTACGTGCTTCGTCGTATCCTGCGTCGCGCGGTGCGTTACGGCCAGCAGTTCCTGAACGCGCCGATCGGCTTCTTGGCCGAATTGGTGCCAGTTGTCGTCGAGATGCTCCACGAGGCGTTCCCAGAGCTCAAGAGCAAGCAGCAGGAGGTGCAGGAGATCATCCTCGACGAGGAGCAGTCGTTCGGCCGCACGCTGAACAAGGGCATTGACCGCTTCAAGAAGATCGCGCAGTCGATCCGCGAGAGCAACACGAAGGGCGACGCTGGTCTCGTCGTGCCAGGTGAAGACGCGTTCTTCCTCTACGACTCGATGGGTTTCCCACTCGACTTGACGCAGATCATGGCCGAAGAAGTCGGCATGACGGTCGACGTCAAGGGCTACGAAGAGCAGATGCGCCTCCAGAGCGAGCGCTCGAAGATGGACCGCAAGAAGGGCGGCAACAGCGGCGCGCGTCCGCTCGTGCTCGAAGCGAACGAGACGAGCGCGCTCGCCGGCAAGGCGATCAAGCCGACCGACGACTTCCCAAAGTACGACTGGAACATCACGCTCGACTCGAAGGTGGTCGCGATCTTCACGACGACCGAGGCGAGCTCGGCGTTTGTGGACGAAGTCAAGGCCGGCGACTTTGGTCGCGTCGGTGTGATCCTGGACAAGACCTCGTTCTACGCGCAGGCTGGTGGCCAGATCTACGACACGGGCGTGCTCTCGACCGCGAACTTCACGTTGGGGGTCGACTCGGTTGAGTCCTACGCTGGTTACGTGATGCACATGGGTCCAATCACGAGCGGCTCCATCAAGGTCGGCGACTCGGTGCAGACTCAAGTCGACTACGCGCGCCGCAGTAAGATCGCGCCGAACCACACGATGACCCACGTGCTCAACTTTGCGCTGCGCAAGGTGCTCGGCAACAACGTGGACCAGCGTGGCTCGCTCGTCGACGAGACGCGTCTGCGTTTCGACTTCACGGCCAACAAGGCGCTCAAGCCAGAGCAGCTCGCGGAGGTGGAGGCGATCTGCGACGGCATCATCAAGCAGGGACTGGACGTGTTTACGCAGAACTCGCCGCAAGCGTTGGCGAAGCGCATCCAGGGTCTCCGTGCAGTCTTTGGCGAGACGTACCCAGACTTGGTGCGCGTGGTCTCGATTGGCCAGGAAATCGCTCCTATGCTTGAGGACCCAGAGAACAGCGCCTGGAGCGCGTACTCGGTCGAGTTCTGCGGTGGCACCCACATGAAGAACACGAAGGAGGCGAAGAAGTTTGTGCTGTACGAAGAAGGCGCGGTCGCCAAGGGCATCCGTCGTGTCTCGGCGTATACTGGCGACTTGGCGAGCGAGGCTGAGGCCCGCGCGGCCAAGCTGCAGGCGCAGCTGGATGCGATCGACAAGCTCTCGGGCAACGAACTCATCGAGAGCGTTGCGGCGTTCAAGCCGCTGCTGGACGTGTCGCTGATCTCGCTGCCGTCCAAGGACAAGTTCCGAAAGCAGGTCGACGCCTTCGTTGAGCGCATCAAGAAGTTCAAGAAGGAAGCCGCTGCGGCCCGCGCTGCGAACGGCGTGCGCGACGCGTCGGCGGAAGCCTCGAAGGCCAAGGAGGCCGGTCAGGAGATCGTCGTCGTCAAGTTTGACGTCGGCACGGACGCCAAGCTGGGCCGCGACATGCTCGAGGCGATGACCGCGATCTTGCCGAACGGCAGTTTCATGATCATCAGCATTGACGCGGACGCGAACAAGACGGCCGCGTTCACGCAGGTGAGCCAGCACCACGTCGAGGCGAAGAAGCTTGATGCACGACAGTGGGTGAACCACGCCATGTCGGTCATGAACGGCAAGGGCGGCGGCAAGGACGCGCTCAACGCCACGGGCCAGGCCAAGACCGTAGAGAACGTAGATGAAGCCGTTGTGCTCGCCAAGGCGTACATCCAGTAAGTCAGTGCGTCAATGTCTGGCGTGGGGTGTGCTCGTGTGCGTGCGTGCGGCTTCTGTAGTCTGTTTGAAGGACTTGAAGAGTTGTGCATGCTGGCGAGGGGGGTCTTGAGTACGTTGAGAGGGCTTTCCTATCGTATGGAGGGAGAGGCTGGAAGTTTGATAAAAAAGAAGAAAAAACATTCAAATGCATCATTCACTTTCTTTAATATCACTACGGAAACTTGTTGGCTTTCATGGTTCGCATCAAATCGATACGTGGAGCTTGGGGCGGATGAATCAAAATGAAGCATGTTCTTTCTTGTTTGAGGAATGTTGGAGTAAAAAGGTTCTTGAAAGCGGCCTTGGGCTTGCTTGGGGTTATCTATCTATCATGCACACACAGAGGAGGGAGGGAATAGTACCTGCGACGCGAGCAGCTATGTGACCTGCACGTGGTCGTTCAGAAACACCTCGTTCTTGATCACCACGATTGATGAGAGCTGCCGCCGGTCCGACTCCTTCCATAAGTTATAGTTCTGCTTGGCGATGTTGTGGATCACGGCGAAATCCTTGTCGAACACTACCTGCGACACCGTCTCGTAGAACGGCAGCACGATGAACTCAAAGAAACCGACTTGGTTCTGTAAAACAAGGGTCACAGGATATGTGTTGCCATCAAGTAACCATATCAGACTCGCTGTTTAAGAACAATTGCATGCGAGAGATGGAATACAATGAGCGTACCTTTGCGCTGTTCTCAGAATGCTTGTCCATGAACGGAGAGATGTCGGAGTTGTTCGCTCGCTCGTTGTCGCCCTGCAGGAAAAACTCTTCAATAATGAGAGAAGACCAGAGGACGTGCAACTTCCGTTCTTTCGCGGCGTGTCCAATGTCTGCACACTTGATCACGACTTTCATGATCATCATCGGGTCTGTCACCGCTCGAGCCGTCGCATTGTTATTTCCCGCGTTGGCATCCTGGAGCATCAACGCCTTGAGGTTTCCGACCAGCTGCAGGTGCATCGACAGATCCGTACTCAGCACCATTTCGATGATGGCTTTCCGAATCTCTCGGTACGGCTTGTCTTTCATGCAACCGAAGATATCGCACAGCGGATTTCGCATGATGAAAAAGGTTTCCGCAACGTGCATGCTCTCGAGAATACTGCGATCGTTGTACTGAACAGCCAAGTCATGCTTTGCCTTGATCAGGTAATTGTTGGACTTGCCTGGATGCCGGAAATCATGGATTGCAGCCGCGACGAGTGCTGCGTAGAACTCCAGATTCGTCAGCGAGTCTCGAATCTGACCGTCAGATAGCGACGTGATCAAGAAGTTGACGGAGTTCACCACGTCAGCTGCATGACTGCTGTTGTGGTAGGGATTCGCCAGATACCCTTCGTCCAGCATGAAGAGGAAGTTACGAAGCACAATCCGGTCGATGCGGAACTCTTCATGCAACTCGTGGATCTCGAACATGGCTGCCGTGACGTACATCAGCGGGCGATTATCCGTGTACTCAGCGATCTTGAGCGTGTCCAAGTCCCAGCCATCCGCTTGAATTCGATGTCTCACTTTGTTCAGCGTCTCGTCTTCCCAGGACGGCATGGTCAGCAAAGGAGCGATCACCGATGAGTTGTTCCCAGATGCATTGAGTCCGTCTTGGTAGCTCTTCCGAGTGTCGCTGTTGGAGTGGGAGCTGAGTGACACGGTCGCGCCGGTGCGTCGTGTACCAGAGTAGTCCTTTCGAGCCAGGACCGACAGTGCCCAGTTCTTCGTATCATTGTCGACGTCTGTCTCGGATTTCATCTGCGCTCCAATATCGGGCATGAACAAGTTGGTATCCAGCTTTGCGAGGTTGCGGAGAATCGCCATCCCACGATTGGTTGCCTCATCACTCATGTCTGTATCGTCGATGAAGGATTTCAGCTCTGCGAGGAGGGAATGCAGCGGAGACGTCAAGTCGAGACTGAAGTCGTTGTCTCTCTGAGCGAGCTCTTTCTTCAAGTTGCGGTTTTCTTCAGCGATCAAATTCTTCTCCCGAGTTGCCTTCTCAGCCTCCAGCTCCACAGCCCAGACGTGCAAAAAATCCTGGCGAATGACGCGGTCGACATCTCGGTTTCGAAGCATCATCACGAATGCAAACACGAGTGGGAAGCAGATCACGAGAATTCGATTTTGGATGAACGGGCTTGAGTCCGTGACTGGGTAGTACACAATCGTCAGCACGTCGTAAGAGATGCACGTAATGAGTGCGATGATACCAAAGTGCACGGTGTCGATTCGCAGCAGTGGCACGAACACGAACACCATCATCAAGCGCACCATATTGATGTTCATCGTGGCAGACGGCAGCAGTACCTCTCTCGTGTAGGCTTTCAGCACATTGATCTGCGAGCCAGAAATCGCCTTGAACTGCCACGACGGAATCGCGGTCGAGTTGACGTAGTACGTAGTGTCAGTCGAATTTGAGATCCCGATCGCCTCCATCAAGATATCAACGTCTTTCGAGACGTAGTTGTACCATTCCGTGAGCATGGAGAACATACCGCCACTGATCAACGATAGGCTCCAGCAGAGAACGATGACCGAGTAAATGCGCTGGAACTGCACTTCGTACTTGCGGAGCCGACTCAGGTAGATGAGAAACGGGATCGGGATAATCGGAATGAACACCAGCTGGAAGTAGTTCATGCTCTGATCACGCACTTTCGGATCATTAGAGAAGAGGTTCGACAGGTTTGATCCGGTGAAGATCAAATACAAGAGGAAGAACACCCCAGTGATGCGCGACGACCGCGGAGAGTTTTCTCGCGCGAAAGTGACTTCATACAGCTTCTCCAAGCGCGGCTCGTTCACAAAATGGCTCGTCAGCGGATGGAACTTCACTTCCACGGGTGTCTTCTTTGTCTGCGCCACGTACACCGAGTCTGTGAGCGGGTATATTCGCGACACGCGCTGGTTCACACGATCTTGGTTCAGCGTCGCATTCACGGCGTCAGGGTTTCCTCCGGTTGGAGGCAAAGTGGATTTCATGGCGGCTGGTGAATTGGATCCTCCACTATGGTGCGAGTCGCCTAAGCGACCACCGCCAAGCTTGGCGCCACTCGTCCGGGGAACTGCTCGCGGATCCAGTGACGATGTTTTTGCTCCGTGCTGATCGAAGGATTGAACTGGAGTCGCACCCCGAGCTTGCACGCGGTCGTCGCCGTGCGCACCTATCGTTCCTGACCCTATCTTGCGCGGCTGTTTCTGCTTCGTCTTCCGCCCACGAAGCGTGGAGGAAGGCGCAATCGACAAGAACGACGTGCCGCGAATGAGAACGGCGGTGTCACTCCCCAAAGCGTCCTCGTCGTCCGATCCTGTCCGCAACTGGCGGCCCTGACGATCTGCTACGGTGATTGGGATCCAATTCTGGACTTGTTTCAGCGAGGGCAGCGAGGTTGAGAACTTGGTCTTCTCGAGCGACTTGCAGTGGCCGAGAGTCGCCACTGCAGCTTTCCTTTGATTCCAACCAAACCCAAGGAGGGTGCAGCCACTTGCCACTCGCGCACTCTGACACAGCAGCAGGGACAGGTGACACCACCAGGCTGTCTTCTATGGTTCCGCAAATGCCGACACGTCTGCTGCCTCGTCCACGCTCTTCTGTCTGGATCGATCGATCGCCTTGTTCGCTTGAGCTTGTCCTGCTGTTACTTGGTAAACAGTCTCTCGTGGCGAATGCTGACGGCTGCTGTTGTTCTACGCGTGTGAATTCCACCCGGCCACACGGCGAAGCAGCTCAGCCAGGCTTTCTTTGGAAATCTGAAACTCACGCAACAGCCGCGCTTAGAGCCGCGTTTGTTTTGTTTTGGGGGCTGCGCTCTATTTATCGCCGCCGTCTCCTCGTGTGCTGCTCTCGCGAACTTGACTGTGCCAATAGCGGATGAGTGGGCGGCTCTTGTCGGGAAAGCCGCAGGGTTCGGGTGGCGACGCCGCCGTAATTGACATATTCGCAACAAGACGCCAACGCCTCCCTATTCTTAGCTTTGGGCGTAAGCTCACACCCTCTCTTCGAGCGTGAAGGGCCAATCCATTCGCATGCAGATGAGGCGACAGCTTGCTCTCATGGTGTCGAGCGAAAGGATCAGCAGTCGGCTTGGTGCTTGATTCCCCTTTTCTTGCGTTGCTGCTAAATACAGACGTAACCACGCCAAAGAAAGCACGAAGAGAGATCGTGAGCGAATGAATGACCGACGAGTGAGGTCATACAAATTTCATACTATATAGCGAGTGACGCACCTGGCGAATATGATTCACTGGCCATAATCGCATCTCTCCCTTGATTCACGCCATAGTCTCTCTCCTCTCTCTCCGGCGTTGCGATTCATGGTGACGCAAGGAAAGAAAAGCAGTGGCTTAGTGTTCGCATGCCACCACTGTTAACTCGCTCGATTTACCACACGCACTGGTTCGACGCACTGCCAGGTTCGCTAGTGCACCCAGCATCACTTCACAGGGAGGGCATTGTGTCTTCATCCTGCTCTCCGCCCTCCCACATGCACATACATATTAGATGCATGCACGCACACTATTTCAAAGTTGAAGCATGCGCGCGGATATGATGGCGCGCCATTCTCAAACTGCAATTTGCACGCGGCCCTATTTTACAGCACATGGAATGTGCCACATTAATGAGTAATTGCTGTTCATAAATAGTGTGGCATACCTAAATTGAGGAGAAACGTGACTTTCCCGGCCCTTGAACTTCAAATTGGATGACATCAACAGTTAAACAGCGCGCGCACTGCTCAGATTTCAAGTGACCGCCAAGCGAAGAGCTCTTATCTACGCCCGCGCACGCACAAAGCCATCTTTAAACGCCGGAACACCTGTACACAAGCATCCACAAGAGACCATGGTCGAGGAATTGTACGCGAGCCCCATCAGCCAGCCGTCGCGCGCAGGTACGAGCGTTACATTGCGTCCATCGTTTGAATCATGGGAGACGATCGATGATAGAAGAGAGAAGGTGGCCACAGTGGCTGACCATTTTGCTCCTTGTTGTTGTGGTCTGTGATGGTATGTAGTGCACTGGCTGTGCAAGATCCACGACCACCCGATCGAGTACAAGTACACGGACTCGGGCAAGGGCGCGACGCGTACCGAGTCATTCCTGCAGATGAACCCGGTGGGCAAGATCCCGGTCTTGAAAGACGGCGAGTTTGTGCTGACCGAAAGGTGCGTGCGAGACTTGCGATTGCGACAGGATGAGACTCTTTTGTGTGTGTGTGTGTGTCGAGCATGCATTTTAACACTATGTTTATGGTGTGATATGCTTTCTGTAGCCATGCGATCATGATCTACCTGTCGGACAAGCACGGGTGGGAGAAGTGGTGCCCGAAGGACCTCAAGACGCGCGCTCGTGTATGTAGGCTTTTGTGTTGGATTGATCGATTCGCTATGTGAGCATGATCCTAATGTGTTGTTGCTCTTTGCTGTATTTGTAAATGTGTTTTAGATCAACGAGTACATGAACTGGCACCACCACAACGCTCGCCGCAGCTCGGAGATCTTCATCAACCAGTTCTTTGTGAACATCGGCCGCAGCAAGCCGAGCATCGAAGCCGCGTTGAAGCGCAAGGACGCGACGATCGCCGACATCTTCCGCATCATGGAGTTCTGGTTGCGTCACGGCAACCACTACCTTGTGAGCGCCACGCAGCCGACTGTCGTGGATCTGTCGTGCTACAACGAGGTCGTCCAGCTCGAAGTCATGGGGCTGCTCACGGACGTGGACTCCAAGTTCCCGCTGGTCGGCGCCTGGTTGAAGCGCATGAAGGTACGATGATGCCTTCACTGGAGATATATGCGGACAATGCATGTGACTAACTGTGGGTATGTGCTTGTTGCGACGCAGAATCTTCCGTTCCACGACGAGATGATGACGCCGATGATCAAGTTCTTCACCAAGTTCAAGCTCGCCAAGCTCTAAAGAGCTTCTCGCTTTGTCATGCGGCATACGAGTTCGGCATGCGAATTCGCAATGTGCAATGGAAATTGCAAAAGAAACTCGCTCAATTTTAACCAATCAGTAGTTGTAGCGATATCGATGACACATATGATTTGCTAATAATACATTTTGTGACGTTTTAATTGGTCTAAATTATGACTCCTTCTTTTACTGGCCCAAACGCAACGCAACCCAACACAAAGCATCAATCAACCAAAGCAAAGCAAAGACAAGCAATTGAACGATCATGGCGTCCAAGGTTGTCGGCAACGTGTTCCAGGTGCTCTGCCCAACGCGCAACTACGGCGTCGGCGCGCGCGTGACTCGCAAGACGTGGTCCAAGTTCCCGGAGCCAACGTACTGGGAGATCACGCGCATCCACCCGTCGCCGGACCTCAAGCACGGCAAGGCGTTCGGCCGCTTCACATTCCGAGGTGCGTTCAGTTTGCGTCTCTGTGTGTGTATTGCGTGTACGAATGATAGCGCTGTGCTCGTACGGGCTGTGTTGTATGCATCATTGTGCACGCTTGAAGTGCCGCTTGTAGATCAATGCTCACGCTTTGCTTTCGATTGCGATTGGATATGTGATGTCTGTGTTGCAGGCAAGACCGACCCAGTGGAGAAGCGCATCAACGTGCCGCTGAAGAAGGACTGGATCTTTGCCGAATTGTAAGTCGATCACACAGGTCAAGAAGAAGAAGAGGACGATGCAGGGCAATAGCATTTCTCCATTGTGTGCGCACGGAGAAAAGGCTAGAGAATGGAGGATGGTAGACGCAACACCGCTGAACGAACGATTGGTGTAATTGGCGACCGTGAGGCGAATAAAGACACGCGAAATGAAGAACATGTATTTACAAAGCCGAACGTATTGTGTGGTACGTGTGCGTATAGCGTTCTCGTCAGCGGCATGTGTGAATGAATGAATCAGAAGACAGCTCTGTTTGGGGAGTTTGACACGGGACAGCAAGAGCCTGTTGCCTGCCAAGCAGTCAACTTGCTGTGGGTCAAGATTGATCGTGCCACAGGACGAATATGCCTGGTGCACAGGATACACTCTCCAAAGTACGAAAATATTCCAATTGAAGTACCGGACGGTAAGTACGCATTCGCCATTTTTTCACCATCATTGCGGAATCGACCAGCAAGTAGAAGGGAAACAAAGCAGGAATGCGCGCCAAGGTCGACGCGCTGCTGCGGCTTGTGGAGGCGCGCGGCGCACCGAAGCTGCGCCTGATCAGCGGTGTCCCACCCGCGAAGACCAACGTCATTGCGTACTCTGGCGGCGTCGACTCGACGCTCGCCGCGAAGCTCGTGCACCAAGTGTTCCCCGAGACCACGGTCGCGTGCCTCGGCATCTCGCCCTCGCTCTCCAAGCAGCAATTGCAGCAAGCGCGGGGCGTCGCAGAGCACATCCGTGTGCCGCTCTGGACGTGCGCGACGACCGAGTCGCAGAACGAGCACTACGTGGCGAACCAAGGACAAAGGTGAGCGCACAATGGAGAGTTGGTGAGTACGGCCATTGATATCGATAGCTGCTTGCGGTACTGAACACTGCGTACTGTGCTGTGTCTTGTATACGCAATAGCTGCTACTACTGCAAGACCAACCTGTACACTACGATTAACGAAGTCGCAGAATTTGCCATGTAAGTTGCACTTGAGCGCAGATACTGAATGTTTGCTTGGCCACCTGATCCGCATCATTGACGGTTCTGTATGGACGTAAACGGATCACAGGGAGAAACTTGGTGAGAGGAAAGTCAAGCCGGTCCTCTACAACGGAACGAATGCGGATGACAAGCTCGACCCGACTCGTTTGGGTACATTTCGCTCGTGTTTGCTCAGCCTACTCTTCATCGTAGATCTAACGGAATGACATTGCTGTTTGGATATGTCCTTGCGCGAACAGGTCTTGTCGCTGCTTCCCAGTTTGAGGTTATCAGTCCGCTCAGTGGGTTGACGAAGAGCGAAGTCCGAGAGGTATAGACTCTTTGATGCTGGCGTGGTTTTGCTTGCAATGTGAATGTCGAACACCTAACTTTAATTGACCTGACGACTGGCAACCCATGTTTGATTCCTAGGTTGCAAAGTATCTTGGTCTGCCAAATTGGAATTATGCCGCATCTCCCTGTTTGCGATCTCGTTTGGCCTTCGGTGTCGAAGCAGTCGAGGTATGTTGACGTGGTTGACTCTACGCTGCTCCAATGAATCGGTTTACGAATTTAACTGATGGTTTACACTTGTTAGGGACACTTAAAACGCGTCGAAGAGGCAGAGGATTTCGTGCGACGAACTGCCAACCTTGAGCCTCACCACAATATACGTGTGCGGTTTCTCACGGGAAACCGAGCTGCCGTCGGTAAGGCATTTCATTCGGTATTATGACTTCCAATATTGCTCTCCGCTAGAAGTTTCTAACGTTGTTGTGACCTGAAACTGCATCAGAGCTAGAGAGTTCCGTACTCGAATTGGTAAAGCTACAAGTAGAGCAGATCGATTCTGAACTACGGCGCCTAGGTATGTGTCTGCTGTTTATTCTCTCTTGGACGACGTTGTGATTTTGTTTGCTTCATCTTTACCATGTGTGAAACTTTGTAGGTTTCGACTCTGTGGAGCTCCGTGCCTTCCGGTCTGGCAGCTTGAGCGGGTACACTCCTGTTGTTTCGCATCATCCGAGCTAAACAGACTTCAACTTTAAAAGCGAAGAGAGGCAAGTGCCAGCACATTTTGGATCAGGTAAATTGTAAGCAGTGTTGATGGTGCAGGTTTATGTTTGGGTACTGTAGATGGTCAGTAAAATGGAATCTATATCTATTGCTCGAAGCATTCTATGCAGTACGAGATATGACCGGCATAGCTGGCGCCACAGGCACAACGAAGTCGACGCTGGTACGTCTTGGCGCTCGTGGAGGTTGAACTTGCTCTGTGCTGTTCTGTTGTTGTGGTTGCTGATTGTCAGAACCAGTACTCACATCCTCTTCTTCCTCCAGCTTCTTGAATTTCTTGAACGACGCCAGAAATCCAACTTGGCTCGCAAACTCTTGCTGGATTTGCTCGTTGGTTTTGTCCCGCGTCTCTGGCAGCATCACGAAGACGCAGACCCAGAAGACGAGAAGCAGGCAGGTGAAGGGGATGAAAGTGTAGTTCCCAGTGTAGTGCGCAAGCACAGGGAAGCTGATGCCGACTACCAAGTTGCTCATCCAGTTGATGAACGTGGTCACGCTGATGCCTCGCGCTTTGATGTCCTCTGGCAGAACCTCAGCAGTGACCAGGAATGGAAGCGGACTGAGACTCAGCGAGTTGCAACTCACGTAGAGTGCGGTGAACACGATCGAAGCTTGGTGTTTGTACACAAGACTAAACGTCATTCCGATCGAGCAGAAGATCATCCCAGAGATCCCGCACAGGAGCACTTTTCGGCGCGCGAGTTTCTTGGAGCAAGCACAGACTGCGATCGCTGCAAGCATGTTCACGATCCCAAGAATGAGGTTGCTAACACGCGAGTCTTCGATACCAGCGCCAGCGAAGATGCCTGAAGAGTAGTAGAACACGGCTGACACTCCACCAAATTGACGCGCAGTGCAGAGAATGCACGAGATGATGAACTGGCGCTTACAACGCGAGGAGAACACGTCTTTCCAGAACGACCCGGTCGCTGAGGATTTCGCGTTTGCCGCAGCAGCAATCTCGCGTCGGTGGTTCTTCTCCTGTTCGATCTTGGCGACGCGCTCGAGATCCTGGAAACTGCCGCGCTTGTAGAGCGCATGGAAAGAGCTCGCAGCTTCTTTGCTTCGATTCTGGCGAAGCAACCATTTAGGCGACTCGATGAGAAATAGTGGTGACAGCAGCAGCTGCGTTGCACCAAGAACCATAGGGAAAGCCATGACCCAGCGCCAAGAAGTTGGGGAGCCCGTGACTGCGAAGTGAACGATGGTGATCGCGACGAGACCCATCGACCCAGTGCACTGAAAAGCGATGACAAATCCAGCGCGCTGATGCGGAGGACCGATTTCTCCAAGATAGAGCGAAGTGATCATGGAGCCTGAGCCGGACGCGATGCCGGAAAAGAAGCGCCCGAGAGCAAATACGAATATGTTCGGTGCAAACATCTGCAGTGCTGCGCCGAGGATCATCAAGCACGCGTTGCCAATCACGATGAAGCGTCGACCGTACTTTTCAGCTGGGATGTTTGTAAAGAGTGCGCCAAATGCCGCACCAAGCACCCAGCACATAACAGCAGTGACCCACTCGACATCCGAGTGGCCGGGGAAAATGATGCACTTGCCAGGTTGAACTGGTTTCTGCGCGCAATCCCTGGAGTTATGGAAAGCTCGGAAGTTGAGCTGCGCGATTTCCCATCCAAGTTGCGGTCCCAAGAGCACAGTGATGAGCACCGAGGTGTAGAGTAGATACCCCCCTTGCAATGGCATCGCATCTCTCTTCTCGCCGATCGCTGGAAGTCCATTGAACGTGCCGTTGCTGGTGCGTCGACCGTGGAACGCTGGTACTGACGTGGAAGAAGAGCGTCGAGGAATCAGAGAGTCCGTGTCCTTCGATTGAGGAACGTCGTCGAATTCATCATCGCTGTCGTCGTTGTTGTCGTCGTTGTCGTCGTTATCAACGCGGATCTCAACAAAAGCGCTGGCATTCGGGGGCAGCACGATCTGGGACGATCTTCTTCGAACACCTTGGGAGTGCAGTGAGACGAAATCGCTCGATCTCTGCGTGGCTGGAGGCGCTATCGGTGGCATGCTGGCTTGCTGAAGTCAATTGCTTGATCAGAAGGAAGAGCAAAATTCGGAAGTGGCGATGGGAATGCAGGGGCAAAGAGTATGTTGACCCACTCGCGCACTCTTTGCCATCTCTTTAAAATAGACGTAAGCGCCAGGCTTTGCATCCACGTGAGCTGGGAAAAGCTCTGTGAAGATGGCGAAAGGGCTTATCTGGTGGCGCGCTTGTCCAATTGGAGCTCAAACGTGCGAGACATTGCGCTTGAAGATTGGTCCTTCAACACCAGAAAGAAGCCGAAGAAGAAGAAGAGAAGCGGCGACTTGGCAGATTTGGCAAGATCCCCCATTTTCGCCCGATATGCCACATGCCCCTATTTAAAGCGGAGAAATCGCCACCATCGCAGATCAGGATCCTGTGGCGCAAGAGCGACATGCGCGTGACAATGCAAAAAGCGTGAGGTAGATATTTGCCTTTGCCTTTTGCCTTCGAGAGAAACAGAAACAACAGCAGCAGCAACAGCTATTTCTGAGCGATGGCGTGCGAATCCTGGGGCTTGAAGTGGGCCACTCATCAAGATGCTGCACAGCTTCCTCAAAGATAGACCTTGAAAATGAAGATGCCAAGAATCGGGACTCCAAGTCAAGTCACCAAAGAGAAGCATAGATCAACGTTGGTCCCATCATTTGCCTAACAATGGTCAATGCGTCTCATGTTCACAATGTCGGAAGCTCACAAGCTCGCCATGCGTGTGCATCCAGACCCCTCGGACATCTTGTAGATACGAGAGGCATCGTGCTTGAATATTGGCGGCCCGTTCGCTCTTTGGGCAACTCGAGAAACAGTCAGATCAGACGCGAGTCTGACTTCGAGAAGCTTCGCCGTCAAGTTTACAAGCACCACACAGTTTCAGAAGTTGTTTCAGATCGAAGAAAACGGCTTCAGAAGAGCATTCTCTTCAGCTTCTCGAGGTCAAGTCGACGAATTTAAAGTGAATTCTCTCCCGATCAAGATTGATTGCGATCGACTGGTCGATCACCCGTCATTGGCTGCTGATCAGAGGCGAGTTGTGTCGACCAAAATCTGTTTCAAAAAAGCCACAACGCTGCTGCGTCAACACGAACCCTGGAGGTGGCCTCCTGGCTCCTGTGATCACTGGCGTGGCAACGTCAGCCAGGAACAGAGCTGCCTTCTTTTTGAGCGCAGTTTGTTTTTGCAGTCTCCCGGGTGCTTCCTTTACGGCAATCGCCTCTTCTTACTGGTGGTTACCGTTTTCACTTTTGGCACAAAAGCAATGAATCGAATGCCGCCGCACTTCCAACTATCGCCATCAAAAACGACGCAAAAGGCTGGCAACGCAAGACCTTGCGCATCCGATCGCTCTTCACCAACCATTTTAACAAGGCGACTCGCGCACAACGAGCTCCTCATTTGACGACGGTGGCCTCTTCTTCTTACCACACGCTCCATTGTTCAATTCTCCCAAGAGCGCACACTCGACCACCAAGCCAACACAGTCGCTCATTCTGCTTCTTCACACACGCACTGCAAGCATGCGCGCTGCTCCCTCGCACGAGCCATCGCCGCACCACCGCACACTCGGTGCGTACGTGCACCTCGTCTTACTCTTGTCGTGTTCAACAGCGTAGCGTTCTGTGAGCTGCGTGTATGCCGTGGACCCTCTTTCTTATTCTCTGCCGGTATCTCTGTTCGCCATCGCCATTCTGTTCGTGATGCTAGACCTACCTTCAGCTGTGGCGACTCCGAATGAGCGATCGGGGTCTGCGCGCGCGGTTCCGTACCGCGGCACGATCCAGACGCTCGTCGATCGCTCGAGCCCAAATGTGACGGAGCTTCGGTTGCCCGATAATCAGTCACAGAGCAAAGCTCACCAGCGAGGCATCCCGGTGTCTCGCTTCGCGCGCCGCGTGTTCCCGATCACCACCGACCCGGAGCAGAATGACAAGGCGCGCGAGATCCGCCTCCTCAGCGGCGCACAGCCGCACATGCGCGCGTTCCACTTCGCGTGGCTCTCGTTCTTCATCGCGTTCTTCGGCTGGTTCTCCATCCCGCCCTCATGCCGACGATCAAGAGAGAGCTGCAACTCACGAGCGACCAGGTGTCCAACTCCAACATCGCGTCCGTGGCGAGCACGATCATCGGCCGCGTGATCACGGGTCCGCTGTGCGATTGCTACGGTCCGCGAACCGTGCAGGCGGTGCTCCTCGTTTTGGGCTCAATCCCCGTCGCGTCAGCGGCGCTGGTGACAAACTACAACGGGTTCATAGTCGTGCGCTTCTTCATCGGACTCGTAGGCTGCTCGTTCGTCGCGACGACCTACTGGACGTTCGTCATGTTCTGCACCGAGATCGTCGGATGCGCGAACGCGCTTGCTGCAGGCTGGGGCAACCTGGGTGCGGGTGTCACGTACCTGATCACGCCACTGATCTTCGATTTGTTCACGATCCACGCGGCTGTCTCGGACGACGCTGGTTGGCGGCTCACGCTGATCTTGCCGGCTATTTTCATGGTCGCGATGGTTTTTCCCTGTATCAGTACTCCGACGACTGTCCGCAGGGGAACTACTACGACCTCAAGCCCTCGCGTGAGTCCGAGCGGAGACCAGCGATGACTGAGATGACGTTGTCGATCAAAATGACCCTGAGCAGACCCGCGACCTGGATCCTCGCGTACCAGTACGCGTGCTGCTTTGGCGTCGAGCTCATCGTGCACAACGTGCTCAGTCTGTACTACTATGAAGATTTCAGGAAATCCGACTGCGACCCGACCAAAGACCCACAGAAATGCCGAATCCTGACGCAGACCACTGCGGGACTGATCTCGTCGCTCTTTGGGCTCATGTGCATCTTTGCAAGGGCTGCAGGTGGGTATGCGTCGGACATTGTGAACCTCAAGTACGGCGTGAAGGGACGGACGCGAATCCACTTTGCAGTATTCGCCTGCCAAGCGGCGTTCCTGTACCTGTACAGCCAGGCGACGGACTTGTCTTGGAGCATCGGCTACCTCGTCACGTTCGGCTTCTTTGTGCAGGCGTGTACGGGCACAACGTACGCGATCGTGCCGTACGTTCTTCCGTGCTACACTGGCGCGACCTCGGGGGTGATCGGCGCGGGCGGCAACTTTGGCGCCATGTGCTGGGCCTTCCTGTTCAAGGAGATCGGAGGCCGCGCCGACTCATTCCAGACACTGAGCATCTTCGTCGCGGTCGCCGCGGGGCTGTCAATCTTGATCGAAGTCGAGGACGACAGGTCTGGGCGGACACTGAAAAACGCTGGTCCGTACAGCCAGACGCCGAGCGAAGGAGGACCAGCGACCCAAGTCCGGAACGACGGTACTCCTGGCCCCCGCGGCGTCCAATTCGTCGCATATGCGTGAGTGTGTATTCTTTGAGTAAGACCTTGTGTACTTTATAAACCAGTTTGTCCATGTACAAGATACTTGGCTGATGTGCATTACCCATAAATCCAAATCCATTTGAAGTTGTAACCTCGTATCTTTCTCCATCCTGCACAAAGAACTCGGGTTAACTGAAGACAACCGGCAATAAGTGTTTATGCAGCTGCTTCACAAATGCACTCAGTCGAAACCTTACAACTCGTCGCGCTTGTTCTTCTTGCCTTTCTTCTTCTTGAATTTCTTGGACTTCTTTGATCTCTTGCCTTTGCCCGACTCCTTCTCTCCCGCCCTCAGCTGCTCCTCTAATAATTCGCGCTGCTTCTGCTCGTCGTTGAGAATTTCGCTCAGGAGGTCTTCGTCGTCTTCGCCGTCGTCGATAGCTGCTGCTGCTGCTGCTGCGTCGTCGTGCATTTCTTCAAAAGTGCACTCGTCTCGCAAATCAGCAACTTCAGCGACAGGAGTTGTTCCGATCTTCCCACTCAGCACGCTTTTCAGGAAACCGTGGGTGTTCTCCTCAGTAAAAGTGCCAACGTTCGTGGCATACCGGCTCTTTGAAGGAGAGTACACGACAACTGTGGGCATCTGGAACTCGCCCACGCCGAACGCTTCCGCAAAAGCACGCTGACACTTGCCGTTCGTCCACATGAACTGGAACGGCTCCTTGCTTTTCTTGCTCAGCGCTGCGACTTTCGAGAACACGCTCATCGACTTGCTCAGTGAAGACTCAGTGTCCGAAAGAGTGGCAATGTGCCCGTCGAAGAATCCAATCGCACAAATCTTGTTGCCACCACAGAGCTCCGCAAAGTTGTCTTTCTTCAAGTACGGCACTGCCGCTGTGGATGAAGCAGCCGAGTCTGTTGAGGCGAGTTCTTCATTCAGCGCTTCTTCTGACGCGATGATTTCTTTTGGGTGCGGATATTGGGACAGCACGCTCAGCATGAAATGCATCATGTTCTCGTACGTGTATGGCCCCAACGCCTTCTTGCTGTACACAATGATACCGAATGGCGACGCTCCCTCTGGTTGATCAGGATCTTCCTTCTGAGACGGAACCAAACACGCCAACGCCGTGGATGTGGTAGCAGGGATCGTGAATTGAGCCTTCACTTGAGGGTCCGCGTCTGGAACGATGCCGAACACAACGTTGTGGGATGGCAACGAGAGCGCAATCGACTTCAGCACCGCTGGAGTCTCCGTCTTGGACGTGAAGAGCAGTACTGGCATTGATTTCGACAGCGCTGCACGTGAGACGAATCCATTGAGGTCCGCAGACGAGAGAATCACTTGCGATTGATCAGGAATTGACGCTAACGCAGCCTCCTTCGCAGCTTCAAGCTCCGTGAAAATCTCTGGCAGGACTTCGCCGCGCTCAATCAATCCGCGCTGTGAGACCTTGACTGGGAAAATACGAATGCCAGCACCTCCGTATTTCTTGCAAAGCGCCGGTTCCTTGTCGCACTTGACGGCAGCGATCGCGACCATGCCCGCTTTCTTCTGCAGATCGTCAAATGTTTTCTTCCAAGTAGCTTCGATCGACGCTGCGACCTGATCCGAGTCCATGAATGCAATGATCCAGATGACCTTCGATTTGAGGATTTCTTGGTCAAACGTGTTCTCCGTAAAAAAATCCAGCTTCAATCCTTTCTTCTCCGGCTGATCTTTCTTGCTCTTCTTCTTTGGTGCTGCGTCCTTGTTCGCGTACTGCTCAGTAAACGTCTTCAGGTCCTTGAACGTCTTCATCTTGTCTTCTTCAAGTGCCTGAAACTCCGAAGCTGACTGAATCGCCAGAAGTGCCGGTACTTTCTTCAGATCAAAGAACTCGAGAAGCGCATTGCTGCTGGCGTCTTCGGCTTCCTTTTCGTCGTACTTCAAGTACGCAAAGCGCAAAGCCTGGTCGTGGAACTCGGTCGAAAGCGCTCGGTACAGATGGGACGGCTTCTTCTGCTTACTCACCAACAGCACGAGTTTGTCGCCGTCTTGGGTGTGTTCTTGAACCATCCTCTCAATCGCTTCTTTAGACGCCACCTGCTCTTTCTTGATCTCCGTTACAAAAGTCGACGGGACACTGTCGCGCAGCATTTTCTTGAGCTTTGTAGGCTGGTTGAGCAACTCCACGCTCCCGAGCAACGGGTTGCGGTACACTTTGCCCGTGTACGGATTCTCCTTCGGCTCATCCTTGTACACCAGCAACGCGGGCAAGCCCTGCAGGTTCCACTTGCTCACGAGCGCTTTCTTCTGTGCTGCGATGTCCACGACCACAAACTTCGCGATACCGTCCAGGTCCTTCTCGAGCTTTGGCAGCGAAGGGTACGCCTTGGTTGCCATCTCCACGAGCGCGTCGATGCCGTCTTTCGCCTCCTCACTCGACACCACGAGCAGCGCGTATAGCTTGGGCGAGCTCTCGACCGCGTCGATCTCTTCGAGCGTCGTGAGGACGTCAAGCAAAGGCGCTGCCTGCGCAGCGTGGAGCTGCAGCCACGTGCTGATTGCGCATAAAGCGTAGAGCAGCAGCGGCAGTCGGAAGCGACGCGTCATCTCACTCGCTCTCTCTTCTCTTGAGCGTCTTCGCTGTCTCTTGCGCGTCTTGTGTACCACGTGGCGAAAGATCGAATGCGGGGTTGAAGCACTTTTTCATTCGCCGGATATGTCGTCCATCGATTTACTGTGAGGACATGAATATTCACCTGGAAAAATTTCGGGAGGGTCATTTCTAGATTTTTCTAAAAATAATGGGGCGATAAATCAATTATTTCGCCAATCTCAAATTCACACTGCATCGTACTTTGTCGAGTATAAACTGTGAAACAAAAAAAATGTGACCACGCAAAATAGATTTTACGTGTACCACACAAACACTCACTTACTTGAAATGCTCAGATCCCACACTTTCCCACACACAGCGAACCGCTTGCTCCCGTTTGAAAACAGGCGCCAGTTTGTTCCTCCCAGTTTCCATTCCGCGTCTGGTCTGATACGCAAAAATGGCGCCATCCGAGCCGCAGCAGCAGGAGCCGCCCATGAAGAAGTCCAAGAAGACGCTCATGCCATTCCGCGCGGACCACGCTGAGCGGTTCGGGCTTCGCATAGGTGCGCACGACCCGGACGATGCGTCGCACGTGACGTCGTGCGTGTGTCGCTTCTGCGAGGCGTTCGGCCGCGAAGACAACAGCAGCAACAACCCCAGCAATGACCAAGCAAACGACCGCCGAACGCGACGCAAGACCCAGCGCACCAAGTACTTCAAGACGTTCCGCACCGACCTCTACGCGCAGCACCTGCTCAAGGAGCACCCGGGCAAGTGGGCCGCGTACCAGCAGCTGCGCAGCGAGAGCGACAAGCAGAACTTCTTTGAGAGCGCCAACTGCGACCTGATTTTCGCCATCAACGCGTCGATTGTCGAGACGATCATCGGCGGGCTGCTGTTTGATCCGGATGACGTGGACGGCGTCACGTCGCTTAAGCGCGCGCTCAGTGTGTTTGAGCCGAGGAGCGGCAGTGGGAAAGGTGGCGGGTACATCGCTCGCATCAAGACGCCCAAGCGGTTCTCGCTGCTGGTCGGCATTGTGGCGACTGGC
The DNA here is from genome assembly GCA_023333705.1 of Globisporangium viniferum. Taxonomy (NCBI): domain Eukaryota; phylum Oomycota; class Peronosporomycetes; order Pythiales; family Pythiaceae; genus Globisporangium; species Globisporangium viniferum. Next base: position 22,349 of record JAASFI010000215.1, read on the forward strand.
GCGTCGCTCCGTCATGCTGCACGCATCATGGACACCGTGGCTGACGAGACCGGACTCGCGTGCTTTGGAGATTGCGATGACGTCGTGGCGTCCAATTACGTGCGCGTCGCGTGCGCAGTGGCGCTGCAGCAACTGAGCGACGTGCTTGGCTCTCTCACCGGGTTTTCGCTTGCGCTGGACTCTTTCACGGTGCATGGAGCGTCGTATCTCGACATGCGCGTGCGCTTCGCGGTCCAGGGCGTGCTCCATGACTTCCACCTGCTCACGCTGCCACTGCACAAGCAGCACAATGAACGCCTGGTGTTCGGTGCACTCGTCGAGTTTCTCGATGCGCTCTATTCCCCATGGAGAGAGATCCTCGTTGGTGTCGCTACAGACAACGCTGGTGCAATGACAGCGCGGGTTCGTGGGCTGGCGACACTGCTCGAGCGGGAAGTTACTGGACGAAAGACGCTGCGTGTGTTGAGCGGTCTGTCCCAACTCGATCGTGTCGTGGCGCGGGTCGGCCAAGCTCCACTTGGCGACACTTTCTGCAGCACAATGAGTGCGGTGATCGGGTACCTGCGGCATCAGCCGACTCTGCTGAAGGAAATGCAGACGACGTGTCCGAAAGTCGCGGATACTACTAGTGGCGCCTCAGGTTTGCTGTCCGTTGAAAAAAACTGTCGCTGGCTGACGAGCAACATCATCGCCCTCCAGACCCACTTTGAGACCAAGAGACCGCCATGTGCGCCAACGAAGTGCTGGTGGATCTTGCTTTTCGCGGTCCACGCCTTTGTACGCGAGGCGAGTATCGTGGTCGATCGATTACACGGATCCACGAAGCCAGCAAGCGTCTCCGAGCAGCACATCGCTATCCACAGACTCGTTTCCACGTACTGCAGCATGACGAAGATGGTGGGCCCACTCACTGAAGCTGAGCTTGCGTCGATCGACCGATCCTGCCACGAAGTGTGCGGCCGGTTCGCGCTCAGCCACGCGGATGCATTTGCGTACATTGAGCATGACTTGGATGTGTGGGTTGTCCAAGCTCTTGAGCAACTGGACGCGGAGGACGTGCGGTCTTTAGGTGTTGCAGTCGCGAAGCTCTTTGTACAAGGCGCAGCCAGGGTCTACGAGATTGTAGCAGCATCGGACGATCCTGACTCAGCGGACAGTGGCAACTACGATGAACTGCCATCCGTAGCATTGCCTGCGGAGCTCGTGAAGATAAACATGCGCGCGTTCAGCGAGCTTCTCTCGGAGCACACCCCGCGCTTGTCGAAGCGCCTTTCCGCCACGAAGATCCACAAGGTCGCCCAGGACTTTGCTGCGCTGCGACGCGCGTACACGAATGAAGAAATCTTCATCATTGCGTTCGACAAGAGCGCGGATCCAGCGACCAGCTACAACGACTCGTGGGCTGTCATCGGCGAGCACTTTCCCGACTTGCGGAGCTTCTGTGGCGATTTGGCGTCGACTTTCCCACGTGCAGATATTGCGAGTGGTGCTGGTGGCAGAAAGGGTGGTGGGGACGACGAGCTGTCAATCATCGACCAGGAGCGAGATGCGTTTCGACAGCGCCTCGCCAACTTCTCGGTCGAAGGCGTGCTCCAGTGCAAGCAGTACGCTCAGCTGACGCAGCTTGCAGCCAGTTTGAAATGAGCATTTGGTGACAAGCTGTCGTATTCTCCCATGTTTGAGTCTGCAAAGAGTCCCATGTCGGGTTTGTTAACCAAGAAAGTCGTGAAATGTCCCGTGTCTTGAAGAGCTCGCCTTCACAGTGGTGTTTTGCACTCTGACATATCCCTGCTTTACGAGTCTCTTGTCGTCGGGATAATAACGAACCAGCGCCGCCGCGTTCGCGGCTGAGAGGAAAGAAAGCAACGACTGCTATAGGAAAAAATCGTCGTCACCCAGCAAGTGCGTGAACCCAACAGAAGCACGCCTGTGTCCATGGACAGCGAGCATTCCCGAATGGGCCAACTGCGTAATGTGTCATTAACCAGGCGATCGCACTGTCGCGTCGGTGTTCGTTTCGGCCCGATCGGCTCTTTTTTCCTCATCGAAGAGCAAGTCCGACGTGAAAACGAACTCGAATGTCCCCGCCAACTTGTGTATATATCGATCGCTTCGTCCGATCGTTCGTCTGTGCATTCACATGAACGAGTGTGCAGTCAGACAGCACTGTGTATTGTATATCGATCGCTTCGTCCGTTGCATTCACATGAGTGAGAAACCAAAGGTGCTGCTCCATTCGTTGTGCAGATCCAACTTCGTTGCAGAACAGTTCCACTGTCTTGGTGCAGCATTATGGTGTGACGTGCGTACAAATACATTTGTGGTATCCAGTGTTCCGCCTCAAATACCTGGTTTATTACCATAAAAAATATGAAGCGCTTTTTCGACTTTTTGTTACAATAGTAACAAAAAGTCGAAAAAGCGCTTATATATAGTACTACGTATAGTAGTTTCCAGTATCCATCGGGGTAGCGAATGACTGGTTGGAAGAGAAAGTAGACCTTGAGTGGTTGATAAGTTATAGTATCGTCTGGCAGAACACAGTAGGCAATAATTTGTTGATACATTACAAGTATCGTCGCTTGGTTGTGCATATGCTACGACTATAAACGAACAGAGTTCTTGGGAGTTCCAGCTCCCACATTTGGCGGGCGTTTCTGTTAGGCTACATGAAACAGTCCGAACCACTTCTGTTGGTCTCTGTATCTTTGAGACAATTTGGACAGCACTACTGTTTTAGACAATTAACTAGATAATTGTATTGATTTGGTGAAACAAAATGGATTGGTTAATAATAAGTTGGAGAGGCATCTGATTGGCCAAATTCAGGAGTGACGGCTTGTGTGGCCACAAAGGCTGGAAAAGATCCACTTACCGAATGATGTTTGAGTCAGCGACGGTGTTACATATTAATTTTGTAATACAAGTGCCTTTTGATCCCCAACAACTTCAAAATACTGACCTGTGGTATAGCTCAAGCTCTGCGCAGCGCCGACTTCTTCTTCCGCATCGACATCATCAACCACTTCGCAGCTTCTTATGTTAAACGTTGTGACCCCCCCATATAAGGGAGGAATTTTGCAACCAATGAGGCTCATGACAAATAGCACATGTGCAGGTCAGAGGTGGACAGCTGGCATAAAAAATCCCTGCTTTGGCTCACCTAATTAACGCGAAACAGACACTGGTACGTCCCAGTGTTGGTTGGTTCTTTCACTTCATTTCTAAAAGCTTCAACTTTTGGGGGTTCCCACAAAAGGAAACTTCAACCATCCGAGGTGTGCGCGCGGAAGGCCGTCCGCGCTCGCTCACCGCCTCGTGTCAATACGCCGCGGCCATCACAACCGCGGTGAGAGTCTTGCCATCACCGCGTCCCGACCGCCACGAGCGTCCCAGCTTCATCGTCACCGCACTTATATCCTTCGCCATGAGAGTCTTGCCTTCACTGCCACTGCGCTCTCGCTCGCAGGCGAGACTCCTCAATCGCCAACAGTCACCGCAATAACAGCGTACCAACGCAAAGCGACCGACAGCGCTTGCTCATAGACATTGTGAGTACAATAGCAGTCGTAATTCTAGAAGAAGACGATGGGAACTTTGATATGAGTGACTCGTTATCGCTATTCAGTGATGATGATGTGGACACTCCTCTAGACGAGCTCGCTGACTTGTTGCTCGGTGTTGAAGGAAATCAGTTTCTGCATCAGCGACAACTTTACGCCAAGAGCAAGGACGTCACGGAGAACTGCTTTTGGAGTCTACCGGCGAACAGGCTTCCGACTAATAGCGATGTGTGCACTTCTAAAGAAAAAGAGCGCGAATGAGAGCGAGCGAGAGCAAATTTTCTACAGCGTATTTTGCGTGCAATGACCTTGGTGAAATCAACTCCGTTTTGAGCTTGTGATTTGGATTCTCCAAATCAAGCAAAGTACTTGGAAGCAAAATACGTTTTTCAGAAACTATGAAGTGCTTTTTGGCTAACACAACAAACAAGTCACTTTCTAAAAACGCGCTACGTCTGCTCTCTGAATCCTTGACAATTCTACTAAAAGTGGTGGGTTTCATTTTCCATTTTGCGGAATTCACAAAAGTATTCACCTGACTTCAACCACTGGGTTCACTTTTTTCAACTGAACTCCCCCTCTCTCTCCACACACACTTTTGGTTTCGGTTGAAGAGGCGGCAGTGCGCCATTCCAGATTCCGCCACAAAGCCAGCACTCGCACGACGGACGCAGCAAGAGTCAAGAGACGGAGAGCAAGTGAAGATGATGGGGGCTGTGAGCGCCTCTGGCGGCTCGAACGCGTCCAAGCGCAAGTGGGCCGAGGTGGACTGGGAGATCGCGATGGCGGCGCAGAGCTTCGTCGCGGTGTACGCCGACCCCGTCCAGGACGATCCAGACGAGATCGACGAGGAAGAGGATGACACGAAGAAGAAGAAGAAGACAGCGAAGGCGCCAGTGGCCAAGAAGAAGGGCAAGAAGACGAAGAAGAAAGAGGAGAAGCCGGCGCCAAAGACGACATCTGCGGCGAAGGGAAAGGGGAAAGGAGCTGCCGGCAAGGCGAAGAAAAACGCAAAGCCCGCTCCGAAAGCACCCGCACGCACAACGCGCGCTGCAGCTGAGAAGAAAGGGGAGAGAGAAGAAGAAGAAGAAGAAGAAAAAGACGACGAAGACGACACGAAGCAGAAGGAAGCCAAGGCATCTGCTGCTGCTGATACGACGACTCCGCAGCCTGTGGAAGAGTTTTGGCTCGCGCTGCTGCTGGATGATGTGACGCAAGACATGCTCGAGGACGAGGATGCAAGCGTCCACATCATGTGGCTCAACAAAGTGCCTGGGCAGAAGAAGGACCGATACGTGTATGCGTACGACGACACGATCGCGGTGCAAGCGATCTTGTGCCACGTCTACATGAACGAATTTGACGATGAATCACTGGAAATCACGCCCAAGTCACTCAAGCGGGTAAGTGCATCTGTGTGTATGTATGGTATCGAGCAAAATGCAAGATGATGTTCTCATGCATTCCTTTTCGTGCGTGTACAGATTGAGCGGAGCATTGAGCGCACGAAGCTAGGCGGTGGTGAAGACGATGGTGAGACTGACAATGAGAAGCCGCCACTTTCACGCATCAAGTCGCGTCCAGGTGCAAAAGTATCAGCAAGAGAAAGCAGCAGTGGAGGCGGTGGAGGTCGAAGTGCACGTGGTGGGGCTCCAAAGAAACTGAGCAAGCGAGAGGAGAATCTTCTCGTCCCACCTCTCTACACTACCGTGGATCTGGACAAGTACGAAGATGAAGAGCTTTTCGGGAAGCACGCTCTCACGGAATTCAAGCAGGACTCGTTCTGTGCGAACAGAGAGGTGATCCGCGCTGTGCTGACGAAGAACCACAAGCTACTGAAAAAGCTGACAACCGACAAGACGGTGTACAAGGGGATCAATTCGTTTGTAGCTGGTCGTAGCGCTGATATCAACGTGTCGGCACTCCAGTACGCGATCGATGCAGATGACGTCACTGCAGCTGGTATGCTCATCAAAGCGCGAGAGATCGGCAAGGAGCTGTTGGCGAAGGAGCCAACGATTTCGCTTCCATCGCACTCGACTGGAAAGCACACGAGCGCTTTCAGTGACTACAATCGAAGAGCTATCAACGCCAGTCGAGGTGGTAAAGAAGGCAACAAGGCTTTGGTAGAAGACACCAGCAACTCCAAGATCACTGACGAATGCGTAGCTCGACGGCTTTGGGAGAGCACAACTGCAAGCGTGAAAATGCTGACTGTGCTTTATCCAACCGGTAACTGGACAAGCGAATACCAGACGCCGTACAACGTTGCCAGGTCTGCCCGAATGGGAAACTACAAATTTGTGGCAAAGCTCATCGAGACGCTTTCCAAAAACGGTGGTTGGGGATTCAACGATCTGCACTACAAGGTTCTTTCCGATACCGACGAGGATCTACCCGCGTTCCGCAACGTCTCTGCAATCAAGATGGCTTCGCAAACGAGGATTCGGCCTCTTCACCTGGCAGCTATCAACCCAAACACGAAGTACCTGGAAGCACTTTGGGAGAGTTCAGGGACCGAGTGGGGTGGAGCCAAGGATACGAGTGGTTACGAGCCGATTCACTTCGCAGCGGCGTGCGAAGGAACTGGTCCGCTCAAGTTTCTTTTGGATCGGAAAGTGAACATGTTCGTGCGATCAAAATCGCGGGAGACGCCGATGATTCGAGCTCTACTTAGTTCAAGAGAGGATAACGCCATTCTCATGCTTGACCACGCTGCAGAGGAAGACGAAGAGAACTTGACCAAGCTTGTCACCGAGCGAGGTCCAATTTCAAGACAGCCGATCCATTACGCAGCTCAACAGGGGTGCGCGAGAGTTATCGAGAAGCTACTTCAATGTGGAGCAGAAATAAACAGCGCTGCAGCTGACAAGATGACCCCGCTCTGCTACGCTGCGCAAAGTGGCCATTTCGACTGCGTCAAAATCCTATTGGATCATGGCGCGAAAGTCGACGCTGGGGACAAACTGAAGAAAACTCCGTTGATGTACGCAGTGAAAAATGGTCACACGCGAACCGCCGCGCTGCTGATCAACCACGGCGCGAACTTGAACGCATATGATACGTCGGAGAACAGTGTCGTCCACTATGCTGCGAGCTATGGCTGGAACTCGTGCTTGCAGCTGCTTGCTGACGCAGGAGCTGATTTTTGGGTGCGTAACTCCTGGGGCTTCGTTCCTCTCATCTGTGCACTGCTAAAGCAACGTCTGTCTTCGTCCGAGTTCATCCTTGAGCATGACGAGAATAAACGGTTCTTGGACTTCCGCGATCGCCAGGGATGTACGATGCTCTTCCTGCAGTGCAAGCACTCCACGGACGTGTCTCAGATCCAGTATTTGCTCGAGAAGGGACTGAATCCGGACATCTGTGACTCGGAGAAGGAGTACCCGCTGCAGATGCTGATCAATCGAGCTTCTCGCGCGAAGAAAGCTGGCGGTGCCGATGAGAACGCTTCGTTTTACGAAGAGTCGATTCGCTTGCTGCTCAAAGCAGGTGCTCAGCCGCATTACGATATCGAAAAGCCAAAGGTACCTGACGCCCAAGAGAGCGAGACGATTGTGCTGTGGCAGCCTTTGCAGCTCGCGATACAAGGATCGTTGAATAGCATCTTCGAGATGCTGCTCAACGAATTTGGTGCAAACCCAGGCGCGACCGCATCGAATGGCTCCGATGCGTGGACCATTGCAGCTTCGCTTGCTGGTTGTGGCGACTACTACCTAGAAGCACTGCTGGAGCACCATTCGAAGACCCATGGTGGCAAGAAGATTGAACTCAGCACAAGAGAAGGCATCGCCGGCAAAGACAATTTCTTCCACATCGTCGGACAAAACAGTGCGAACAATCCGATCTCCCCTGTTCTTGTCCGCCAGTGCGTCGCGAAATGTGCCAATCCATCCAAGTTGATGAACGAAAAAGACAGTGATGGGCGTAGCCCGTTGTTGGTTCTTCTGGGTCAAGAGCGCAAGATTCGATCCATGCCACAGTCCGACTCGGAGGTGAGCGATCGCCTTGAGGAGTATCGAAGCTGCGATGAAAAGTATTCCGAGCTGGTTACTATCATTGCCGAGAAGACGACGAGCGAGGAAGCTTTTGTTCGCTACGTCCCAAAGAGCAAGTTGGGAGGCGCTGTTCAGCACAAAGCCCAGGTGAGCGAAGCGCAAAATGCAGGTGAAAGCGAAGATGAAGCATACAGCGACAACGAGAGTGACAATGAGAGTGGAAGCGAGAGCGAAAGTGGAAGTGAAAGCGATGCAGGTAGCGAAAACGCCAGTGAGAGCGAGAACGTAATGTACTCGGCTCCAAAAAGCAAAAACAGAAGCAACGCCACCAGCGCTCACAGCAAAGATGATGCGGATTTGACGCTCGTGAAATTCGAAACCGCGCTGCACTTGGCGGCGAATCGAAAGCTGACGTGTGAAGCCTCGGATGTCACGCAGAAGTGGTTTGGGAGCAACCTCATCAGTGTCCTCTTTGAGAAGCAGGGGCGTTTCTTTAACGCCGAAACGATCAACTTTCCAGACTACGTCAACAACAAGACTGCACTGCAATACGCCGTCGAGGCGAGTGACTTGGAAAGTACGCGAGTCTTGTTGGTGAGCGGTGCCGACCCAAATCTCTCTCCGTTCCGGTGCGAAGTTTGCCAAGCCAAGTTGCGTACTCCCAGTGATGAACAATGCGTCTCCAGCTGTGGAGTAGAGTTGATCGACACCGCTCTCTTCACTGCTGTTCAGAAAGGGCAATTGGAGATTGCGAAGCTGCTGCTGGCTCATGGAGCGAGGGTCACGTGCTTTGGACAGAGGTCGTTGAACACGCCTCTCCATGTCGCTCTGGGGGCGAACAACGCTAACATCACGAAAGAACTTCTTGCGCATGGTGCGAATCTGAGCAAGCGCAATGCGGACGGCGCTGCTCCGTTGCACTTTGCTGTTCAAGCGAAGCATTCCATTCCAGAGTCGGAGCTGCATCAAGATGAAGTCAAGTACACTGACTTGAGCAAATCGTCGTCGTCACCATCAACGTCTACGACCCCGAGCGTGACAACTTCGACGCTCTCGGCTATTCAAGTAGCGCTTCAAGACAAAAAGGCATCGCAAGCTGTCATTTTGAAGGATGGCAAGTCGCTGACGCCGATCCATTTTGCAGCTGCGAATCGGGATCTGGCGCTGCTTCGTGACCTCATCAAGGCGAGTACAGATAAGGCCGCTGCAACGAATATCCGAGATGAGTTTGGACGCACTCCGTTGCACTACGCGGTGAACAAGGCGACAATGAGCCCCGATGCTTCGTTCGAAGTGGAGAGATTCCTCTTGCAAAGTGGTGCTGACGCCAATTTGGTGGACCAATTCGGCTTTGCGCCGCTGCACTTTGCTTTGCTTAAGGTGGACTTCAATTGGCACAAGAAGTACGATGAGGACCAAAACGAAAAGCATGCAGAGCAGACGCAACAAGATCGCGACGAAGAAGTGTATGAAGAGAAGCGACAACAGGCGTTCTTGAATGTGCTGGCGAAGATCCCAGGTGACGAGACTGATCCAGTGGAAACGGTGTCGAATCTTGCCTCAGTTCGCGGCATCAATGTGATGCTTCAAGATGCGCTGGGGCGAACGCCATTGCATCTTGCTGCAGCGACTGGCGCTTTTGTCTGCGTGTCGATGCTCATTTCTGCGTGCGCGAAGGACTCGGACAAAATGAAGCTGCTCGCTCTCAAGGACAAGGAATCATTCACCGCTCTTGGTCGAGGTGTGTTGCACTTGCGCCAGACCTCTATCATGACACTGCTCCAGAACAAGGCAGATGTTCAGGGCACGATTTGCATCAAGACTTGGCAAGATGAGAGAGGTGCGAATGGCGACAAGCAAGTCAAGATCCGATACTACAGTTACTTCTACCATGCTGTCAAGAACTCTCTGACGGGTATTTGCCACATGCTGCTAACTGCGAAGTTCTCTTTGCGTCAAGCGATCGAAGATGCTGTGAGCTGTGGTCAGTTCCAGTTGGCGTACAACCTAATTATCGGAACCGAGGTCTCCAATGACAGCACTCTGCTCGCTCGCGTCAACGACCGCAAGGAGAATTTGCTGCATACACTGGCAAAAGTGAACAAGCCTTTCGACAAGCTCGCTCGCACGATCGCGTGGACTCTTGTGGATGCTGGCGCCAGTCTCAAACAACGCAACGAGAACGGCAACACTGCGTTACACTACGCGGCAAAAAATGGCAACATCCACCTGATGGACTTCCTTCTCCACAACAAGAGCAATTTAAACCAAGCGAACGACGACGGTGAGACCCTTTTATTGTACGCAATGAAGCGGTCGAAAGTGCTGAGCCAGACCAAGGCGATCCAGGTATTGAAGTACTTGATGGCCAAGCCTGGTTTTGATATCCACACGAAGGACAAATCCGGTGTGAACATCCTGACTACGTTCTTGGACCGCTTTGCCAACGCGATGAATACCGATACGTCGCACTTTGTTTGGATCGAGAAGTTGCTGAAGAAAGGAGTGGACTCGAACGGCATGTTCGCAAGCTTGGCGCGAAGAGATTTGTTTGGGAACAAGGCACTCGCTGATTCCAGCACGACGACCAAGATGCCTGCTCTCGTTCGAATGGTCTATGCGCCATCTTCGTATGCTCGATACCACAGCATTGCTTTGCTCTTGCGCTATGGAGCGAAAATCGCCAGTGTGGATGAGAACGGCAACTCACTCTTGATGCACTTGGTGGCGAAGAACCTGGTGTCTGAAGTGAAGTTGGTGCTCGGCATGGCGAAGCGCGTGCCAGACCCGACTGTCCCTCAGGAAAAGAAGATTTTCAAGTCGCTACACATAGCTCCCGCTGATGTGAAGGCTGCTCTTGCGCAAACGAATGATGCTGGTCAGACGGCCCTGCATTTTGCCGTCAAGCCGTTTGAATTCGAATCGTTCGAGAATGTCACGCTGGTGAAGCTGCTTGTTGATGCTGGCGCAAGCATCCGCGCAAAGGACTCCGCTGGTCACTCGGTCTTGGACTACACTCGCGGTCAGTCCTCGCGTTTCGTGTTCCGATTCCTCAAAGAGCAGTATCCTCAGTCGGTATCTCAGTCAGAGGAAGCATTTTTCGGAGCCGTATCGGAAGACGAGCACATGTTTGACGGCACGCCGGATTACTCCACTGACGCTCGCGAATATTTGGTGGAGTGCGAGCAAAATGGGAAAATCCAGCGCAAGCGTGTTGATCCGCAAGTGAACTCGAACTGTGACGTGGGCAAAGTCAGCCGAGTGTACTCGAAGATCGATGATGCAGGGGCATTTATCAAGGGCGAAGAGTACGACGCACTCTTAACAAAAGTCGACGTGAAGAACGGACGCTTCGGGCTGAACGTGTTTTACCGGTTGCAGCTTGTCCAAGACGAGATTCAGGGAATCTTCATCGTGTTTACGAACTGGGGGCGCATCGGCGAGACCGGCAAGTTTCAGAACACGCCATTCCATTCGTCAGATGATGCAATCGCAGAGTTCAAGAAGATTTTCCGTGCCAAGACAGGAAACCAGTGGGAAGAGCGCAACTCGTTCGTGAAGCAGAGCAAGAAGTACAATCTCGTCCAGCGCGTGAACACGCACACGAAGGTGGACAAAGAGGTCACTGCGTCGTTCACGGAACTGTCGAAAGAAGTGTCGTTCCCCGCGTTTACAGACGCCGCGAGCTTCCCACCAAATGTTGTGACGCTACTGGACGCCATCACCGACATTCGCAATCTTGAACTTGCTGCGACAGAGAGCTGCAACTACAAGGACAGCTTGCCGCTTGCAAAGGAAGAGGAGCTTTACGCCGCGCTGGAGAAGTTGCTGGAGATTCGAGCTATCATTGAGGAGCGCGATGAAGTGAACAAGTCCATCACGGAAGTGAACGGGAACATGACCGACGAAGGCGCGTCGTCGCTCACGGATCTTTCGGAGAAGTACAACGACTTGACGGAGGTGATCAGTGAGAAGAGCAGCCGGTACTACGAGGTGATGCCGTGCAACGAAGATGCGTTTGGGTCATCAATTCAGGCTTTCGACAGTATCCCGAACGTGAACAAGGAGATCACTCGCTTGCGCTTGTTGATGGACATCATGGGCGCCTACAAGATGATCTTGGGGGCAAAGCGACTGCAGCGCGAAATTCATCCACTGGAATACTGCTACAATTCGATGCAAGTGCGCTTGTCACCGATGGCAAGCGATGCTCAAGAAACCGAGTTGCTGAAGAAGTATTTTTTCAACGGTCTCCGATCGGGCGATAAAAGCAGATACCGGGTCGCAAATGTGTTCCATGTCGACCGTCAGGGTGAGAAATCGCGCTTCATGGAGTTCCAGGACGCAAACCCGAAGTTCAAGTCCAAGCACTCCCACCTGTTGTGGCACGGCACACGCCGCATCAATCTCATGGGCATTCTCTCGCAGGGATTGCGCATTGCGCCGCCTGAAGCTCCTCACCACGGGTACATGTACGGCAAAGGGTTGTACTTCGCTGATGTGACCGCGAAAAGTGTGGACTACTGCGGCTCACCGTACAAGCTCAAGAGCACCAGCGTCAACAAAGACGGCAAGACAGTCGAGACGCGACGCACTGTGTTCTACATGCTGCTCTGTGAAGTGGCGACTGGAGACGCAACCGAATTGGTGAGTCCAAACCTCTCCGAAACGATCCCTGAAGGCATCGAGAGCGTCAAGGCCTTGTCGACGTATGTCCCAGATCCTGCTGGTTTGGTCGTGTCGCCAGAGAGTGGAGCGTTGCTACATCTCGGCAAGGTGGGTGTAGTCGGTGTGACCGTTCCGATTCCTGTGGCGTGGGTGAAGACAGAGTACAATCCGCAACCGAGTGCCTGGTACGAGCAACGATCAACGTTCACAAACGAGACTCAGCAAATCCTCAACACAGTCATTGACACTCTCAATGTCGGCAAGACGTACACAGTTGAAGACGCCAACAAAACGCACTTTATGACGTACTCCTATGGCAACGCCAAGAAGATCACGGTGGAGTTGTTGACGAAAGAGAGCGAGGGCTCCCAAGTCGATACTGCAGGCGGTGCTCTTGACGTCGGTCCGTACTGCGACGCGAGTGTTAAAGTGGTGTTCAGCAGCGATCAATCGACGTACAGCTACTTTGCGAAGCGATACCGCAACATGCTCAACAAATTTCCCCTCGAGCGCGGGTACACGCTGCAGCGCCCGACGCTCTCCGACTACAGCGAGTACATTGTGTACAACGAAGCCCAGGCCCGCATTCGCTACATGCTGGAGGTTGAGCAAGTGTAAGATTTGCATGAGTGTGCAAGAGACCTTCGCATCTGCGGACACTGTGAACTACTGAAAGAGTGCACATTTAAACAGCAGCGGCTTCCCCACTCAGGAACCGGAATGAAGACGCGCTGAAGAATGTTCAATGCAATCAATGCCCATTCATATTCCGTGAGCTCTGCATCATCATCATCATCATCATCACGAATTCTCCAAATCTGTCAACATGAAAATAGGTCGCCAAGAATGACTCGCGAACCACTAATCGCCCCTATAAATACGAGTGCTCTTCATCACCTGCATGGAGATTTCCGACTGCGCACAACCAGCAAGCAGCATACATCTTCGACGCTCCTGTACTCTAGTTATTACCTCAACAAGGACTCCTCGTGCTGGTGCTGGGGTGCTGAACGTGGTCCCTCCGTGAAGTCGCTCACTTGTCGAACCATGAAGCGCAAACAGCTCCTCGCGGTCTGCGAGCAGCTCATCAAGTCGTTCAATCCGGACAAGATGACGGTCGACGCGCACGCCGAGGAGGAGCTCCACGACTACGAGCCGGCCGACCGGCTCTTCCTCCAGCAAGTGTTCTACGGCTCGTACCGCTACCGCGAGCTGCTCAAGTCGCTGCTGACGCACTTCCTAAGCACCAACTCGAGCAAAGTGAGCCGCAACGACTTTACAAAGTTCATGATCGTCGGGTACCTCGCGATTTTCCGGCTCGAGGAAGTCGGGACGGGTTCGTTCGCGTCGCTTGTGTCGGCGCTCGACCCGACGAGCATGCACGTGTTCCTCTCGTTTCTCTTCGCCAAGAGCAACCTGCTGGGCGTCATCAAGAGCGAGTGGGTGCGCATCCTCGATGAAACTTTTGTGGAGACCGAGATCATCGGCAAGATGCTCCAGTTTGAAGGTGAAATTGGGGTTCTGCTCCAGCAATTGCACGCCAAGGCGTTCGGCCAGGCGGCGTCCAAGGAGAGTCTTCGTCTGGCTGGCGGTGTGGTTCCCGTCGAGAAGAAAGCGCTGACTGAGCCCGTCGCACCAAAGATCACTCAGCCGCGACCACGCCAAGCGATGGAGCCGCTCAAGATCCCGCAAGAAGTGAAGGCAAACCCCGTGCCAGCGAACCTGAACCAGCTTACGCTCGCCGACCTGGAGAAGCAGCAGGCGGACCGCAAGAACAAGATCAAGGAGCAGGTGACCAAGAAGTACGAAGACGCCTCCAAGACCATGTTCCAGTTCGAGTCCACGGCCAAGAGCAACCTGGAGAGTGTACGGCAGGAGGTCGAGGCGGTGAGGAATGCCCAGCTCCAGTTTGAGTTCAAGGCGAAGCCCGCCCCGGATGTTCGAAAGGCCCAGCAACAGGAGGTGAAGCTCAACACGGCGGCGATCCTGCGCGAAGACGCGCTCTACAAGAAAAAGCAGGCGAAGGACGCGCAGCTGATCCACGCGTACGAGACCGAACTGAAGGACCCGATGGAGTTCTACCGCTGGCAGAACGACATGCTCCAGCAGGACGAGGATACTCGGAAAGCCGAGGTCGAGAAGCGCCGGCTCGAGATGGTGCAGGCTCAGTACGAAGCCATTGAGGCCGCCCACCGTGCGAAAATAGAGAACCGCGAGGTCGCGATCCAGATGAAGACGATCTCCAAGGACCTGGAGGCTCAGCGGTTGCAGGACGAAGCCGAGGTGGAAGAGCACAATCGTCTGCAGATGGCCGAGCTCAAGCGTATTCGAGAGACTGCGCCTCGCGAGGCGGAGACCAAGGTCAAGGATGAGAAGTCCAGACAACGCGAAGATCTCAACGAGTTCCTCGCTGCTGAAAGAAAGCGGAAGGCTGCCCAGGACGCGCTCGAGCAGGCTCAGCGCGAGGAGCTGATCCGCCAGGTCCGAGCGCTAGACCGCGTGCATCACGAGCATGTGGTGGTGTTTGATCCCACGGAGACCGCGCAGCTGGGACTCCTGGAGGAGATGTCGCTCGTGGAGCTCAAGGAGCGTCTCCAGGTACGCAAGACCCAGCAGCTCGCGTGGGAGGAAGCGCGGCGCGAGAGCATCCTGAGCGAGAAGCAGGAGAAAGACGCCGAGATCCTCGACAAAGTCAAGAATCTCTCGCGGTTGCGCAATGCGGCGGCGAGCGCGAATGCCTCGCACAAGAGCAAGAAGAAAGCGCTGGAGGCTGCGAAGAAGCAGCAAGAGGATGAGATGCGAAGAGAGGGCAACCTGAAGCTCGCGCAGAAACTCACGGAGCAGCGCAACGTCCGCGAGAAGCAGATCGCGAAGCTCAAGCAGGAGGTTGACGAGATCGCCAAGAAGCGCATGTTCCTCGGTGCCGCGAAGAACGTGCTGGAGGAGAACCACTTCGACCAGCTCAAGCGCGGCTATGAGCGCGAGGCGAAAGATCGCCAGAGCAAGTTCCAGAGCGACGCCAAGACGATGGAGAATGTCCGAGACCTCGAGAAGTCCATGCGCAGCGAGTATTCTTTCACTCAGCATCTGCGAAAGAAGCACGAGGACGAAGTGAAAGCGCAGAACTTTGCACGAGCCACGCAGGATGGGAGATCGAAGGAGCGCGAGGAAGAGGAGACGCTGCGCAACATCGTGCGTCACGAGAAGAAGCGCTTTCTGCACGCGAAGGAGATTTTGCAGAACCGCAACGTGTACGCGACGAACCAGTCGCATTTGATCACGAGTCAGGCGCGCGCGCTGCGAGGCTCTAGCGGTAATCGAAGCAGGAATCAGCTGGATGACCGATAGATAAATAACCTTCAGAAACAAGTCAGCAGGACTGACGGACTGATTCGTCAGCGATTCAAATCTGAGAGATCAAAAAGAGCTCAATTGCAATGGTAACAAGACAACCAAGTGGTGGTGGTGAGTTTCGATTCGGCAAGCAAAGTTTCAAAGTCCTTATCCGTGGTTAGTAAGATCCGGGTTCAGCAGGCGACAGCAACCAGAAATCGCCGCGTTCCTGCACACTAAGATCCACATAATCTAAGAACGTGGCTTTTCCTTCTTCTCCTTGTAGAGCGCAAGGAGCGAGACACCGGACACCTTGACGACCTTGAAACGGACACCAGGGATATCACCGACGGCGTGGCCACGACGACCGAAACCGGCGATCAGCACCTCGTCGTTCTCGTCGACGTAGTTGAGGCAACCATCGCGTGGCACGAACGCGGCGATCTTCTTCGAGTTCTTGATCAGCTGCACACGGGCGCACTTGCGAATAGCCGAGTTCGGCTGCTTGGCTTCAATGCCGATCTTCTCGAGCACGATGCCCTTGGCCATCGACGAACCACCGAGAGGGTTGGCCTTCATGGCGGTCACCGAGTGGCTCTTGTTGTAGGACTACAAATGAACAAACCCAGAGAAGAGGTACACGTGAGATGTCTGCTCATTGCCACAGGCACAGCTCAAAATGTCGTTTAATGTACCTTTTGGTGCCAGCGCTGCGTGCGGCGGTGCACGCGCAGCTTGCGGGCGCAACGAATACCGGAAGGCTTGTCTGTAGGTCACAAGTGAGAAATAGAAGAGTTAGACAACGATGCAGACACAACCGGCATCGCTCTTTGTCGCCGCCAACTAGGCGCACAGTCGCACTCGTCCACAGCGCCTCTCCTCTCATTCTCATCTCTCTCCACTCCGTTTGCTGGTTCAGTTTCCACCGATAACCACACAGCTTGATTCACCACTTGTCATCACTGGTTCGGCTTATTTCGCGTCTCCTTGTTCGCCACTTTCACCAAATGCAGTCTCTCTGTGGTTGTTCGCTGTGTGCACTCTCCAACACGACTCGAGTTGCGTGTCTCTCTGGAAAGGGTCCCACGCCTGTACGTTTTTACGCTGTGTCGACCCGCTGTATGAGTGTGGTAGCAGTAAAGTCATCGATCACTCGCTGCTGCTGCTCTGCGTGCTGGCCTATAACTCGATTTCGCGCTGATCAGGTGATTGGCATGCGAATGGAGCTGCTGAGCTGGTCGGTCGCGTGAGAAGCAGGAAGAGAGAAGAGCGGCGCTGTGATGACGGAGCGCGATTCGAGCACCTTCAGCCAAGGGGCTCACGCCTGTACAGTAGACAGGCTGATTGATACACATGCAGGCAGGCGCCACTTACGCTTGCTCATTTTTCACTCAGAGGAGGAGAATCGGATTCTTAACCAGGTGTGTGCTGTCGGCGGCCGAAATTGCGTCCAATTGGGTGGCGAGCCCTCGGCGCGCGGAAATGAATGGAGGCGCCACGAGGTGAGCACGCACTGCAAGAGACACAATAGTTGGAACCGGACCGGTCCACTGAACCGGACGAACCGTGAGCACGCAAAAGCATGTCCCGAAGCAAAAGTATCATTCGGGATATATGCAATAGTGGCACTGATGAACGTTAGTGACACTGATGAACGTTAGTGACACTGAATAATGTCACTAACGAATCCATAACGCCTGATGCTCACGCTCTAATACCTCCTCGCCACATGTATGACGCAGAGCAGTCGAGTTCTCACGGAATTGTGTGCTGGAGAAGCACGAGGACCTCGCTCCTGACTTCGGCAATATGCAAATGAGTCACCTGTGATTTGGCTCAGAGCTTCGGCGCAGGCTTGAGGTGGAACCTGACGAGGAACTCGTGCATCGGGACGCGGACCTCGTCGTGGTACGGGATTTCCTGTCAACAACAGCGAGTAAAACACAGCATGTCGGTGCCATAGTATATCCACCGCATACGAAGTTCTTAGAGCTCAATGGTTGGACCAATTGCGAACCTTCATGCGCGCCATCCACTCGGAGGTCTTGGGGTACTTCGAAAAGTCGAACGCGTCCATGGCTTCCAGCTGGTCCAGCTCGCAGTAGCACGCATAGTCAGCGAGCGTCGCGTGGTGGCTCTCCGCGACGTACGGCTTCACGAAGAACTGCTCCAGGATGTCGACGAATTTGGAGATTGTGGCATCCCTGCTCTTGATGAGCTCGAGCGACGCTGGTATTTCGACTTGACGTTCTCTCTTAAAATACGGGCGGAGCACGTTGATCGTGCTCAGTCTCGCGTTCGTGTGGTGCCAGTGCAGGTACTGGCTCACTTTTGCGCGCGCTCGGAGGTCCGTGGGGTACACGTCCGTCCACTGGTGCTTCTCCGCCAAGTACGTCATGATCGCATTGCTGGCATCGCGTATACAGAGAAAGGCAAACACCGTGAGGTTGAGCTCCATCGTCATGAAGATCAGCTCCACAGCTGCAGCATCCATCCAACGTACCCTTCAAAGAGCGTGAAGCCGCCGTCCGTGATCACGGGCACGAATCGATTCGGGTTTAGCTTGAGGAACTCGGGCGTGATGCTGCCGTTCGGCGGCGCCACGTACACGAACTCGTAGCTCACGCCCTTCAACTTCAACAGCCACGCGACTGCGCATTCACACAAGACGAGCATGTACAATGAGGAGGTAGGCAACATCAAGTCATGCAGGCTGTGGGTATGAGCGACGCACCTGCGCGCGTGGGCTGGCTCACGAGGTTCCCGTAGAGCGTCAGGCTCATGCTTGAAGAAGAAAGTTGCGAATTGGATTTGGATCTGCTGATCACGTTTGACACGCAAAAAGAAAGGCCACTTTTTGATGTGCTGGTACAGTGTACCGTTGTGTGTCCTATTCGCCACATAACTGCTAGATGACATGATAAAAGCAACCCGTTCCATCAAAAAAGTGAATTCATGTCCTTTCGTGTGAACATGGCTTCACTTTAGACATGGGTTAGCATTGCAATCAAAGTGACAGCCATGGAAGTCGTGCACGTGCCGGTGCTCTCGGACAACTACGCGTACCTGCTCATCGACTCCGCCAACCGTGCGTACCATTTACTGGTGGCGATGCTATGCGCACTCCACTATGCCACTGACGCTCTTGCATATTTCCAAAACAGGCGTGGCGGTGGCGATCGACCCCGTGGAAGCGGACAAGGTGCTCGCGCGCGCGAATGAGCTGGACGTGAAGATCACATTGATCCTCACGACCCACTCGCGCTGGGACCACGCCGGCGGCAACGTAGCGATGAAGGAGATCGTCGAGCAGCAGGATGGACTTGTTATCCCGGTCATTGATGGCCAGGGCGGCGGCGTCGAGGCTGCAACCCGCGAAGTCGCGCACGGCGATGTCGTGCGTGTTGGTGATCTGGTGGTCGAGGTGTTCCACACGCCCTGCCACATGCGCGGCCATGTGATCTACAAATGCCAAGACGCGCTCTTCACAGGCGACACACTCTTCATCGCAGGCTGCGGTCACTTCTTCAACGGCGTGCCTGCGGAGATGCACTACGCGCTGAACGAAGTGGTCGCGAAGCTTCCACTTGCCACTAAAATCTACTGTGGGCACGAGTACACGGCGAGCAGCCTGCACCTCACCGCACACGTGGAACCAAGCAACGCTGCGATCAAGAAGAAGCTCGAGGGGGCGACTAAGAAGACTGCGAAGAAGGAGCCGACGATCCCGTCGACGATCGAGGAAGAGCTGGCGACGAATCCGTTCATGCGCGTGTTCGAGCCAGCTGTCCAGCGTTTCGCTACGAATGGCTGTATCACAGACGACTACGTTGGCGTCATGGGTGCGCTGCGGGCTGCAAAGGACAACTTTGGCGTCGGGAAGGGCAAGATCTAGGGGGGAGATAAAAAAAAAGGTGAAGTACGCCACTGTCGTTCACGTTTCCGAGTCGATAACCCCCAGTAAGAGTGTGTTAGCTTTGTTTAAAAGCGTGCAGTAGCTGGCGATTCTGGCCGCGCTCTTGCTTTCCACATGTCGGATCTGTCTTGAGATGGCGGTAATAGCGGCTTTACAGGCTGCAGCTCTGGTAAGAATGCTGCCGCCGACGCAGGAGTTGCCCCTTCACTACTGCTATCACCTTTCACCTCTCCATTAGTTGGAACTGTGCGCTGTCTTGGTGATATCGAAGCGTGCTGCCGGATGAACGAATCTAAAGTTGTCTGATGTTGGGAGTTCATAGTGCACATATGAGAATGTTAGGTTTGCGTAGTTGGTCCTTTGCCGGCCATGTACAAGGTGAAGCAGACAATAACAGGATAACGTACTGGCACCTCCACCATTTTCCGTCCTCTCTGGTAGCTGGACGGGGAGTACGCAGCTTTTGAGAGCATGATTTTCTTCTTCACCAGAGGCACTTGGCCCATGAAAACACCCTTTTGACGGTCCACGGTCTTTGGCTATGTATGAAACAAAGTTCCATCAATATTCATACTATCATTTCCGCCAGAGTTATTCGCTAACACGAAAACAGACTCACCTCTTGTGCTTTGAGAAGCTGCTGTCTCTGGTGCTTCTGGCGGTTCAGGTGGTACCGAAGCGCTGCATCAACCTGCTTCCTCGCAAACTCTCGATGCTGCAAGTGCGCTTCCAGCGCGTCTGTGACCGTGTTGAGCTGGTCGCCACCGTCGAAAAAAGTAGACTCGTCATCGTCGTCACTGTATCGGTTGTTGGGTTCGTCCTCAGTGCGTCCACCATGATAACGGAATCGTGGAGATTGCAGCGGAGAAGGAGAACACGAGCCCAATGAAAACGCAGACTGGCGACCTGTCAGCGAAAGCTCAAGCGACGGCAATGGAGGCTTCCTGGGCGAATGGAACCGCCGAGATCTACTGCTGTCCACAGGATCAATCTTGGCTGTTTGCGGATTCTCGTG
>JAASFI010000216.1:0-42688 GCA_023333705.1 Globisporangium viniferum
ACAGAGGGAGGCTGAAGTTTGGGCGGTTGGGTTGGGCTCCGGCAGTAACTGCCACTGGAGGGGACTGCCATCCAATCCTGGGGATTAGAAGCGACGCCAACGAGACCGTCGTCCAAACAAATCGTTGAGACGGCGGCGGCTCTGCAGATAGATATTGGCAAGTATTGTCAACAGACGGCAGGCAAAATGATGGGCAGTTCACTTTATCTTTTAGGGTTTCATCCCTAATTTACGAAAGCTGAAGCAACGACAGTTTTCGCTGGTTTGTCACATTTTTCAGATTCGCGCAGCGTATCTTTTTGTACAGGAAGCGTCTTTCTACTGTACTTTTGCGAAACGGCTGGGAGTGCGAGCCAGTCGTTTGGAGCTCCTCGCATATTGTACGGTAGAATGCTGGTGCGCTTCAGATTCGTCCGGTGCGACGCCAAATTGTTGGCGGGCTCAAGAATTCCATGGATGAGCATGAGTCACGCGTAGATACTGTACATGGCTGTGCTTCAGCATTGTGTTCGTAGCGACGCCGTGGTGGTCGGTGCTATCACGGTGCGGGTCATTCAATAAAAGGTGGCTGTGGTTGATCGTGATGCTTTGTTCGGTTGAAAGATGGATGTGCTTGGTAAGATCCGAGAAGCTGCCGACCAGAGCCCGTTGTTTGTTGGGACTGGCGGGTGGCTCCATGCAGAGTCTACGAGCTGCTTGTTGATTGATGTTATTCTATCTATCGATCATCAACAAAACAGTTGATAGGTCTGGGAACTTTCACACGCTACTTACTACTTACTCACTCTATCGCTAACACACACAGACAGGGGGGGGCTTCTTAAGTTACGTATTCTATCGGTACAAGACGTACTCGTCGATCATGTCGAGGTGGTGCGCTTTCTTCTTGCAGTTCTCCCACATGTTCTTGGTGAACGGCACGTTCTTCCCGGAGACGACCATCGACGTCGCGGACTTGGCCTTGAGCTTCTTTGGGATCTCCACGGGCGGGATCGCAATGCGCTTCATGTGGCTCAAGCTGAAGCGCGTGAGCTTCTCCGGGTGCGACTCCAAGATCTTCTGCTTGAGCTGCTGGACGTCGGCGGGCAGCGGCGTCGCGGTCAAGTCGCCGCAGCTACGGCTGTGGTGGTGGTGGAGCCCGGTGAGGCGCTTGGTCCTGCTGAGCTTGGTTTGCTTGTTGTTGCTGCTGCTCTCTGGCTTGATCTGCAGCGCTGGCGCTGGGGATTGAGGCAGGACGGCCATTGTGTATGCTGCTGCTGCTGCTGCTGTTGCTGGTGGTTTGGAAGCGTTGGGCGTGTTCTGCTACAGCTTGGCGTGGAGGGGGGGATTAATGCAGACGGAAGGCGTTTGGGAAATGAGATGAGCAGGCTGCCTCCGAAATACGCGACGGAGCGCCAGGGCTGAAGAAGACAAGGAGGACAGCGAGCGGCTCCTCTGTCAAACCAGACTGAGTGGTCAATAGCGAGAGCTGCAGTGAACTGCAGTTTGAGCGGCCGATGAATCGTCTCTGTATCTATCTACTGCCTACAGAGCTCTGGTGATCACCGACCAAAGCCAGATGACCAGGTCCGGCTCCTGCCCAATCAGCTCCGTCAGCGGGCATTGCAAGTTGAATCTCAGGCGCAATGGCGGTTGGTGATTGGGTGTGTCCGAGCCGACCTCCACGTGCTCTGTGGGCTCCATCCAGCGTCAACGTCACACATCACACGCGCGTTTGTCCAGCGGCGCCGCCAGCCGGCCCTCTCCTCGGGCGAATCGTGTGGTGGCCCAGCGGGCTTCCGAGCATTCCCACAGCGTTCCGTCGCCGATCGCGCACGGTCTCGTGTTACCACGCGCCGCTGGCGTGGGTGTGCGTAGCCAGTGCCACTGCAGGCTCGACTGGTCTCATGCGGCCGCGCTCGGTGATTGGCTGCCGCGTGTATGTCTCAAGATTCCTCCAGCCAATTGCTTGTGTCGCCGAAGCCACCGAGGCAGTTGACGCCGGGCCGTCCGTCGCATGGCACCGGACAAAAAAGCCCTGATTCACAAGTGAGCTCCTGATCTAAAATTCCCCATGTATCCAGTCCCAGCAGCAACAAATAGTGCCAACATGTTGGGTGAAGTTAGTGTCTGGTTGTCTGCCGACCTGCCTGCCTATCTAACGCTTGATCCCCAGCCGCGCCTGGAGCAAGAGTGGCTTGCTTGCAAGCCTGCGTCATGCAGGCCATGCTTCTTCTGCTGCTGCTGGTCGCCCGCTCGTTGCTTTGGACACATGAAATGCGCAACCAGCACGAAAGGCACGGATGCGCAAATCTTGGTGTGTGGTTCATAACCTACACCGGTTGCAGAATGGGGAAGAGTTGGATGGATCATACATCCTTCAGTTGCACAAAGAGCTCAATTCCCACAGCATACAGAAGAGAGCGTACGAAGCATTCACTCACACATTGCATAGAGAGAGCGTTCAGGAGGGAAGGGAAGGTTGTGTGGTACTCGTGGTACGAGAACCCCATGCGAGCGTACGTGCTGTTGCAGTCAGAAGAGATGCATCGAATTTTCTGTTGGTCGCCGTCGGGGCTCCAGGGAGAAGGACCAAGGACTCGTTTGCGCATAAAGCGCCTCTTTTGATGGATGAACCTCTAACAGAGGGTGTGGAGTCGGCGGCGATAGACTGTACGAGGAATCAAAGCTGCAACCAATACCAAACAAAGCCTGCATGTGTGCGTTTGCTCATTCAGCTCTCAAAGCGGGGTAGAGCCAGGCGAGGAGTCCATGCTTTGGAGAGCCTTTTGGTGTGTCAATCGTACCTATTTGGAGCATCTCTGTAGCAGCGCAATTTGACACGCAAGCAAAACCAACGGGAAAACGTTCAGCCTTTCATAATGCGCGTCAATTCTATTACCATTATATACAGGTAATTGACAATTATTTTGTATCTAAAATGTATATAAACAGTCCTTACTTTAGATAGGTTTATATTCGGCTACACTGAGTCACCCCATTTTCCTCCTCCTCCTCTGTTGTTGTTCCAATCCGACAAGCATGGCGTTGGCGCTGCCGTCGCTGTCGCAGCTCCCGCTCTTCAAGGCGCTGCCGTCTCTCCAGCAGAGCACCAGCAGCACCGAGAGCGACTTTGCGCACGCGTCTGAGCCACTGCTCGCATCGTATCCGTTCGCGTGGAGCGACGCGTCGCGCGCCAAGCTCCAGGTCGGCGGCGTCGTCGCTGCCACCGCGTCCGTGGGCTTTCTCGAGGCGTGTCTGCACTTTGAGCGCCGGCCGATCCCGCTGCGCTTCGCTGTCCACTACGCGCTCTCAAACGTGCTGCCGAGCGCTGTGTGGAAGACTGCGTCCGCGGAACTCGTCGCTGCCGTCAGTGGGGTGTCCAGCTCGGTGCTGATCACCTCGTCGTTGTCACCTTCTTCAGGTGCAGGACTGAAAGCCACAGCCTCCCAGGCGCGAGCCAAGCAGCTCGTCGTGCTCAAGTCTGTGCGCTCGGTGCGTCACGTCCTTGGCAGCTACGCGCTCGCATGGAGTCTGTGGAAAGTGTATTCTAGCGGCAATGGCAACGGCAATGATCAGGAGAATGGTGACGAAGCTCCAGCTGAGCCAGTGTTCTTTGAGAAGGTGGTGCGTCTCGCCCCAGAAGGCTCCGCGCTCTCCGATCTGTCGAGAAAGAAGCACGGCGACCACATCACGACGCTTCCGTTGAGCTCCAGTGGCGCGTCCAGAAAGCCGCATCCAAGTGCTCTCGCGATCGACTGGGAGGCGCAGGGGCTGGTCAATCTGAAGAGGACGAAGGCAACAAATGATGGCGGCGGAGCATTCGAGCCCAAGCTCAAGCTGGTCGAAGTCGAGCTGCACGACGAACATTCTTTGACAAACGCCCGACGAGTGATCAAAAAGGCCGTCTACGGTATGGTTCTTGCGCTGTGGGGCTTGGTTCCTACTGTATCATTCATTGCTCATTGGCACTAACATTTGTTTCTCTGTCCTTAGATCTGCCTGACGAGCTTCTGCAATCCGTGGCGGTGCTTCCAGCGACGTCGGAGCTCTCTCCATCGGCTCTCAACGCATTTGACATTTGCGTCAACCCGCTGGCAGTGGCGCTCCGAGCGCTCGCGAACGCGTGTGGAGTGCAGGATGCCAAGCGCGTGTTCCTATTGAGTGCTTTAGCAAATGACGAGGAAGGTGACAATGAAACAGAACAGAGAGCAACGAGTGGTGATAAGCTGTCTGCCGCCTTCTTGCGCGGTCTCCTGTATCAGCACGGCATCCAGACGACGAACTTGGGTTTTGATGAGGCTCTCCGCACGGCAGCAGCAGCAGCGAAGGAGGGTGACAATGGTGGTGGCGGAGGAGCTGGCAACAGTGAGAACTTTGTGATCATCGCCGCAGAGAACAACGCTGCAGACGCGAAGGCGCTCGCCGACAAACTCATCGAGTCCGGTACGACACACAACCATTTCCATGACCTGCTAATGTAGGATGTGTTGCTAATCTAGGATTTCTTGCTTGGGTAGGTTTTGTTGCGAGCGAGAGCGTGTTCATCGTGTGCGAAGAGAGCGTTCTCAACACGAAGCGACGTGCTATCACAGATTATATCGTCCCCTCCATTCTCAAGCAGCACGCCACCACCACCGCCACCAAGATCAACAGCAGCACCAACACAGTGGACCCCTCGCACGTGCTCTCGCTCGCCGACATCAGCGACGCGCTGCTGCAGCGCGTGCGCGAGGCGTTACGTGAAGGCCACTCGGCCGAGACCATCCAGCGCGCGGTCTACAGCGCCTACGGGCCGCAGAAGACGCTCTTCCACCGACAAGATCAGTTCTCGGAGATAAGCAAAGCATATATTTAAGTCATAGTTGGTCGGTACTTCTTCGCCTCCACTTGGCTGTGCGCGCTAAAGCCCGTGCCGCCCGCCTGCAGCTTCACGATGTCTTTCTTGCGCAGCTTGAGGCCCGTGACCGGACACGTCATCGTGGGCAGCACCATGTCCTTCACGCAGCTCTCGAGGATCACGAGCCCCGACGGACGCAGCAGCACCGCCTGGTGGTGCGTGATTTCTTTCTTCGTCACCGCGCAGAGTACGTGCGGCGCGTCTTTCGAGCTGTCGCTGCCGCTTGACGACCACTCGAACTTGACCGGCATGAGGTGCTTGAGCTTGAGCTCCTCGAGGCTCATCGGGTCGCGCGTCTTCGTGTCGGGCTTCTCGACCTTGGCCTCGACGGTCGGCGTGCAGTCCGGGATCCAGAAGCTCGTGCGCTTCATGGCCTCGCGCTTGGCGTCGTCGCTCGTGCGGTCCACTTTCTCGCGCAGCTTCTTGTTGAACGCGTCGGCGCTCTGCTCTTCGTCTGTCTTGGCGGTCGTGAGCGCGGCACTGCTCGTGGCCGTGGCGCCGTTCGAGCTCTCGAGGAACTTCTGCAGCTGCGCGCGCTCGCTCGCGACCACGTCGTCCTGG
This sequence comes from Globisporangium viniferum, assembly GCA_023333705.1. Classification (NCBI taxonomy): domain Eukaryota; phylum Oomycota; class Peronosporomycetes; order Pythiales; family Pythiaceae; genus Globisporangium; species Globisporangium viniferum. The sequence goes on from JAASFI010000216.1 coordinate 5,441, forward strand.
CTCTGCTGCTCCTTGCGCTCGAGCGCGCGCTCGTAGGCGGCGACGTTCTCCTGGATCGCGCGCTTCTGCGAGAGCAGGTTGGCGTAGATGCACTCCTTGCAGTAGACAAAGCCGCTGGGCGACACGAGCGGGCTCTTGCCGTCGTGCGTGGACGCCACGCAGAGGCAGCAGAAGCCGAACTGTAGCTGCGCGTCCTTGCCGAAGCGCCGCTTGAGCGTGCCGTGGCCCGCCGCCGTCTTCTCGTGGTACGTGAAGTGCGTCGCCGCCGTCGAGTTCTTGCTGTGGCGCGCCATTTCTCGTCTCTCTCGTCTCTCTTGGCTTGCTTGCTGTTTGTGTGCGTTGCCTGGTTATGCTGGACTGTTGGGGAAAGGCACGCGCGTGGAGAGGGGTATCAGGTATGAAAGGGGGTTTTACATCAATTTGATAGTATTTACTTTTAAATGTATCACCGCATCATGAACAGATTTAATTATACCAGGTTTTAAGTGTGGTAGGAAAATGAACAAATCATAGTACAGAGTCTTTAAGAATAGACCCTCCTATTGAGAGTGAGGGACTAAATATTAGTGTACAGTACTCTCATTCTGACCAATCTCACAGTCAGTTTGCCAATCAGAAACCAAAGGCAATTGGCAGCAAGCAATTGAGCAGAGCGAGTGGTATGTGGAACTGGAACGCGCTCTCGCAGCAGGCGACGCAGCAGAACGCGCAGACGGCGCCAGCGAGTCCTCAGCAGCAGCAACATCAACAACTGCTCAGCAGGCCGCCAGTAGCTTCAGCATCCGCACAGGCTCAGTCTCGAGCACCAGCCGCACAAGCAAAGGCAACAACTCCAACGCCAGCAGCTCCATCCAAGAGCTCTGGCATCAGCAATAATGCGCTTGCGACAGAGAAGCAACCAGAGAAGAAGAATGCAACCACTGTACCTACTGCTACTATAGCTGCTACTAGCAAAGAAGCTGACCCGATTGAGAAGTTCTCGGGGCTGCGCATCACGAGGCGCACGATCTCCGCGCAGGACGTGCACACGGAGCTGAGCGAGCGCAAGTTCATCCCGCTGCATCGACTGGACGCTGTCCCGAAGGACACGTTCACGACCGAGACGGTACGTTTGCGTTCTATAGCTTGTTTGTCTTGTTATTAGGATTACAGTGAAACGTGACGCAACCTTGTTGCTGCTGTTGTTATGGTGTAAATGACAGATCGACTGGGTCACGATCGGCGTGCTCGCGCGCAAGATGATCTCCAAGGCGTCGACGAACGGCGGGTCGTTCATGGTCTGGTCGTTGTCCGATCTGAACGACACAGAGCTGGGCATCTTTTTGTTCGGCGACGCGTACGAGGCCCACTGGAAGCAGATGGAGGGCTCGATCGTCGCGGTGCTGAACGCGGCGTTGCTGCCGGCGACCGAGAAGAACCGGTTCGCGTTCAAAGTCACGCAGGCGAACGAGGTCGTGAAGCTCGGCGCCGCGGTTGACTACGGTGTGTGCAAGGGGCTCACGTCGAGCGAAGCGCGCTGTCGACTCGCAGTGAACACTGCCAAGGTGAGTGGAATTATAGCTTGGCACCTTGGCTATGAGTACATGCTTTCTGTGCTAATTCGTCATTGTGGCTGTGTCTCTTTAATTAACATTGGTTGTAGTCCCAATATTGTCTGCATCACATCACGGCCAAGTTCCTCCAGGCCGGCAAGGGGCGGCAGCAGCTCAACAACAGCATGGGCAGCTCTCGCAAGAACGTCTTCGCGAGCGGCAGTCAGCCAAAAAACATCTCGGCGGGCGTGTACACGTCCGCAGCCCCCATGCGGTCCGCAATATCAGGAGTGAAAGGAGGCTCGTCAGGGTGGCACGTCCCATCGGGCGTTGGAGGAGCTCAGAAGAGGAAGCGGAGCGATGGAGGTGGTGGTGATGGCGGTGGCGTGGGCTTTTACGGCGGCCCCATGTGGCTCTCCGTCTCTGGCGCAGTGATCCAGAACACGCCAAAATCAGCGCCACTTCCAGTGAAAGGGCCGATGCTCAGTCAACAGCCAGCGACAACAGGTGCACCGCCCGGCAAGGACGATCCGTTGCAGCGAGTGCGAGCGACGCGCGGCCAGAAGATCATGTACGTTGTAGGTGTTGTGTTAGTTACTGTCGGTGTATATCAAGTGGAAACTCACCGTGCTCTCTGGTGTTGTTGATTGAATGAATGAATGAATGAATGTCTATCGACGAACTATAGCTCGTCGATCATTTCCAGCAGCAACACACCCGGAGGCACCGCGCCAGGACCGATGAAGAAACTCAAGACCAAGAAAGTCAACATGATGCAGTTCATGAACACGGGGACCCGGAAATAGTGTAAGGTGCGTAGGCGTTTACAGTATTTCCACTTCTATTTACCCAGCAAGGCACGGAGAGGGGAGGTCGCGGCCCAGCTCTCGCAGCACGACGACGCGTAGTCAATTAATCACACGAGGTATGCTTGCTCTGATTACACTGTGCGAGGATGCCCATGGTATCCAATCGATTGATCGTTTATGCGATGTAGGAAGATATGGATCTAGTTTGTCTATGCTATTTGTCTAAAATATAGGCTCACTAGCGCCGTCTCACCTCCGTAGAGATGAAGATGACAGCACGGCATCAATACTGCGCAGTCAACTTTGCAGACCATTCACTTTCTCAGATTGCGCTCACACCCGCTTTAGTGCTCATGAGCGGCTGCGTCTCGCCATGCCGACCATGTTCAGAATCATCACCACCTTCGTTCGCATCAACTTCGTGCAGCATCTGCAGACACAGCGGGCCGTCCCACATGACCTGCAGCTCACCATTGAGCTTCGCAAGCCCGAGCACCGCTGCGAGCATGAGCGGCACGATGTACATGAGCGCCGGCTGGCCCGCGACGACGTTGCGCAGCAGGATCGCCATGGTGTTCGCGAGCAAGAGCCCCAGCGCGTACGCCCCGCTCGCGACGCTAAAATACTTTGCGGAGAGCGGGTACCCCATGCAGTAGTCGTAGCGGATGCAGAACGACACGAGCAGTCCCGGGATGATGAGGTCCCCGAGTCCCAGCAGCGCGTTCCCGCCGTAGAACGAGAACAGCAGCGGGATGTTCAGCACCATGGGCATCGTCTGGTGGGGACGGCACTCGGGCTCTTCCGGGTGACTCTGGCAGTGGTCGAGGAATCCGCCTATTCCTGCTCCGCCTCCTTCAGGCACCACGCGCGTGTTGCTCCCGCCGGAAGCGACATCCACCATGACGTTCGAGCCAAAGACGAACGGCGAGAGGTACACGAAGAAGACGTCGTAGACAAGCGCGACGCCGAGCAGGATCGCCCCCACGCGCAGACTCGGGAGCTGGATCGTGTCGATGAACACGAAGCAGAGCGCGATACAGAGCAGGTCCTGGAGCGGCCAGATGTACGGACTCGTGCGCTCGGTGAACCAGAAGATGCCAGTGCAAACTCCCAGACTCACGCTGATGTAGAAGACGCGGTTGTCAGCGGTGCTGGTCGTCCAGGAAAGCGGCAACATTGTGAGACAGAGCGGCACGAGGAAGACTTGCGCCATCGCGACGCTCGCGCCGATCGCAAACAAGATGCTGACCAGGAGCAGCATGTGCACGTAGTAGATCAGCAGCAGCACGCAGGACGCGCCGACGAGGAAGACCAGCGCGTGGCGTCCCGAGAGCTCCATCCGTTCGCCCGCTGCTCCTCGTGGAGATCCTCCCGCATCGCTTTCATAGTGGTCATTGTCGTCAATGCTCACGTATCCGTCACCACAGTCGTTGCTGCCATGGGCTCTGCTGCTGCCGCTGCGCCTCAAGGAGCTCGCGAGCGTGTGCGCCACTTTCTGGTACGAGAAGACGCGCTCGTGGGAGCACGAGTAGTACGCAGCGCTCATGACGACGCCCACGCCGAGCAGCCACGAGAGCGCCATCGACACGTTCCACGGACTCTCTTCCGAGTTGAATGCCTGCGCGAGGATCGCAGCAGCAGCAGGTACAGACGAGGAGGAGGAGGGTGACGACGAGCGCGTCATCATGAGCTGCTCGAGGGCTTCGGCGTCTCGGTAGTCGAGAAAGACCGCGGGGATCTGAACTTTGGCTGCAAGCTGTTGGGACTTGTCGACCGCGTTCATGCGGATCATGCGGTTCTGGAAGCAGCACACCTGGAAGCGGTGCTTGACGCTCGTGTGCTGCTGTCCCGTCAGCACGCAAGTGCCGGAAGCACACGTGTGTGTTTGGGTGCACGCTGTCACTTGCGACGGCTCTTGCTCCAGTGCGTTCGAATCGATCAACGGGAAGCTCGCGTTGCTGCTCACATAGCTCTTCCCGAGCGAGCAGTCGAAGGCGGAAGCTCCTCCTGGTTGCCTGGCGCTTGCGAGCGCGCCGACGATCGTGTCGCGAACGATCATTAGCGACGCCCCCGAGTGCTGCGCAGCGAGCGCCTTTTGCACGAACGAGCAGCTGCCTCCGCGATCCACGAGCACGGCGGTCTTGTATTGCTGTGTCCCATGAGTGTCGGCTAGTGTCGTGACGCTGCTGCAGTCGTCCGATACGTTGCCACGGAGAATGCGCAGCAGTGCGTCGCCGTCATTGCTGTTGGCATCAAGCTGAGTCGCTGAGGAGACGCGAGGCAGCGCGGCGCCAAAGGTCGCGCGAGAGACCACGAAGAGCAGCGCCTGCGAGCCTCGCTGCACGCGCAGCAGGTCCACGCCCTCGCCCTCGGGTGCGAGCGCTTGCTGCGGGCTGCTGCCGCCACTTGACGCGACTGCTGCGAGAAGGAGCAGCAGCGTGAGGAGCTCCGCGTTCCTCATCTTGAGGATTTCGTTGTATGAATGGGCGATTTTCTGACCTTCCGATCTTTTTTTTTTGAAACGACTCATTATTCCCAGTGGATCAGACTCTTCCAGACTGGCATTCTCAGAATGGATCAGAACTCGAATGACTCTCGAACCGCATTGTTTTTTCAGTGCATAAGTTTCTTAAATAGCATTTGGCTCGACTCCCTCGAAAATCCTCACAGCCACTTTCTTTCCGAGCCAGCGTTGGTTGTGCAAAACCTCACACGACTTTAAACCCGAAATGGCTCGGATTCTCCGGACGAACTCACAAGTTTATAAGCAGATTATCGGGATACAGAAAGATCGATTTAGAATCCATCTGAGAAGGAGACACTGGATTAGACAACGTCTGATAATGGTGATTATCCGGTACGACCTGCGCATCAGAATTGGCTGTCATTCTCAGGTTTCTGAGGATAACTGACAATTCTGATGCGGGTGAAGACTCGCTGATTCCTTCACCACTTTTTCGTTGTGAAGACGAGCAGCTCATTTGACTCGATAGGCTGTTCATCTGCTGTTGCTAACTGCTGGTATGCGCCATCACAGCAAAGGCAGACGCGATGGCAGAACAGGAGACGAAGGCGAGCAGCTGCGCAACCTCGCGGCGTTCTGGCTGCTGGGCTTCATCAATAACATCGGGTACGTGATCATGATCGCCGGCGCGCAGGAGATCGCGGCGGGCGGTGTCGGGCTCGTCTACCTCTTCGACATCTTCCCGGCGCTCTTCGTCAAGCTCTCGGGGCCCTACTGGTTCCACCTCATCTCGTACTGCCACCGCACACTGCTCGGTGCGCTGCTGATGCTGCTGAGCTTCCTCGTGGTCGCGCTCGGCACGCAGTCGCTCGCGCTGCAGCTGCTCGGCGTCGCGTTCTCGGGGCTGCAGTCGGGCATGATGGAGGCGTCGTTCCTCGCGATGGCGTCGTTCTACGACAGCCAAAAGTGCCTCACGTGCTGGGCGAGCGGCACGGGGCTTGCGGGCGTCGGCGGCTACGCGTGGATCGCGCTGCTGCACTTGCGCATGGGGCTGAGCTTCTCCGCGACGCTCGAGCTCGCGGCAATGATCTTCCCGCTGCTCTACGCACTCACGTTCACGCTGGTACTCGACACGTCGCAGCTACCGCCAGTCAAGCAGTGCGCCTCGTTCTACTACACTGCGATCCCAGAGGCGGCTGTCGACGACTCACTAGCAATCGCATTAAGCTACAAAGATGCGTCGACGTCTGCCAAGAAGCTTGATAGTGACGAGGAGGACGACAAAGAGCACCAAGCCCCACGCGACAATACCGACGCCACGGGCATGACGTTCCACGAGAAGCTACGCTTCACGCTCACGCTCGGACCGTACATGATCCCGCTCGTGGTCGTCTACTTCGCCGAGTACACCATGCAGACGGGCGTCTGGTCGACCATCGGGTTCCCCGTCGTGTCCCCAGAGGCGCGCTCGCAGTTCTACTCGGCAGCGGGGCTCGCGTACCAGTCCGGCGTGTTCATCTCGCGCTCCTCGGGCGTGCTCTTCCAGGCGACGCGTGCGGTCCTGTATCTCATGCCAGCGATGCAGACTGCGCTCCTGGGCTTCTTCACCATGGTCTCTGCGCTGCACGTCGTGTACAACTGGTCGCTCCTCGTCGCGCTCTGCTTTGTCGCAGGCTTGCTCGGCGGCGGTGTGTACGTGAACGCGTTCACGCTGCTGTCAAAGGAAGTGCGGCCCGATCGCGTCGAGTTTGCGCTCGGCGCGGCGTCCGTGGGAGACACGCTGGGCGTGATGCTCGCCGACTGCGCGGGGATCTTCCTGCAGGGCTGTCTCTACTCAATTAACCGTATCCCTGGAGCCACGGTGCAGGTCTCCTGTTAATGATGGCTGGGAAGGCTATCTACCAGGTGACTCATGCTGTTCCTACATAGACCTGTTATGGAGTACAGTGAAAAATGCACTGGATTCGTCTTGTTTTTCTCTTGGCGCTTTGGCCCCAGTGCTGTGCTCCGAGGCGGTAAGAAAAACCCTATGCGGAAAGTCCAACATGATGAGTAGCGAGTTGCAAACGAACGGTGATCTGGAGAGTACTATTCATTCTTCCGGAGCGGACCTTCTCCCCGTTGTTCAGAGTGTCAGTTCTCTCATTCTACAATCTGCACCCCAGAGACAACACCACCAAGCAACATCTCAAGATGGTGATGCCGTTCTACCGCTTCGCCCAGCACTTCGGCCCCAAGGACTCGGAGGCGACGCGGACCATCCACCTCTCACCCGCGCCACCCGCTCCCTGCAATCGCGATCTGAATGGTACCGGTGGTGCTGGGAACGGCGCCGACAAACTGCGACGCCTCTCACTCACACCACTGAAGTCAACGTCCACACCCAAGAGCCTTGAGCGAAGAATCGCCCCTGTGGTCAGAAGGAGGCAAGAGTAGCCCGCATCGAGCAAAGAGCTGTCGTAGAGACAGCAGACGTTCACAGACAGCTCATTGGGAACTCAGAGAACGGAGAGCTGCCGAACAGGAATCCGAGAGTCGCCATTAGTCTTTTGTGACGAAACTCGATAGCCAAAACCTACACAATTATAAATTATTTCATTTCGCTTTTTCACAGCTTCACAAAGAATCATGCTTGAGCCTAGATTCAAGCATCACCTCTCTGTGCTGCCACCCAAGCACTCAAGGCACGTGGCGCTCCCAGTTTCGCCACATCACGGCGTCGGAGAGTTTGCCCGTGTAATCGGCACCAAACATGGAAACAAGGACACCATTTTGAAGCCGGCGATCTCGCTTTTTGCGGCATGTTCACGGCTGGATCGCAGCATGACATGATGAGTAAAGGGAGTCGACAACAGATTTATTTTTTTAAAACTTCTATTTTTATGTTTATACCTGGTTTTGACCTAAAAAGTAACCCTGACCGTTTTTACAACGAGAAGTGGAGTACAAAATCGTTTATTCTTTCGTAGTACACTTACACCGCCACTTTCAACTCAAAAATCAACTGAAAAGAGCGAAAATGGCGGAGCGGAATGGCGCGCGCGCAACGACGATGGCGGCGCTCTCGATCGACACGACCGCCGCCCATAATGCCGACGCAGCAGCAGCAGCCTCTACATTCACAGACGCTGACTTTGACAGCAGTGAGTTTGCGGCGCTGGCGTCCTTCAACCTGCCGGCGTCGCCCGTGCGCAGTCCCGTGGGCGGGGAAAGCAACATGTCGGTGTGGGTGGAAGAGACCATGGACGGCGAGCAGCGTGTGCACGTGGCGCTCGCAGACGCGTCTGTGCCGCCTCTCGTAGATAACACTACTGCTGCCGCGTGCACTACCAGCAGCAGCGGTTCTGGTGCAGGCGGGTCCGCGTCGTCTGTTGTAACGTTGTCATCGGGCTCGGCGTTGTCTTCTTTCGACACGAGTCTGTCGACGAGTACGCACTCGAGCGAGATGCTCGACTTCCCGCTGGTGCTCTGCGGCAGCAAAGGCAGCGGCATCGAGCGCCACGGCGGCGTGAAGGGGCCGTCGTCGGCGATTGTGCCGTTCCAGAAGCTGCAGATGGACACGAATCTGAACCAGACGCTGCTGCCGTACAAGTCTTCGTCAGGCGGTAGCGAGAACGGCGGTGGTGGCGGGGCAGCAGCGGCGAGTTCGTTAGCCGGCGGCACGTCGCCATCGTCGTCGTCATCTCGAGCTAAAGCCAAGTCGTTCGCGTGGGAGGCCGAGACGAACGCGATCATGTCGAATGAGTTCATGAACGCGCTGCGGCTCGGCGACCTGCGACCGCAAGAGCCGCAGCTCTCCGTGCGGCTGCGGGGCAGTCGAGTGGAGCTAGCGTCGGCGTCCGAGGAAGAAGACGTGGACTTCATGGGACCCGCGGAGAACATCAAGAAGCTCTTCAAGCTGCCGTACTCGCAGGCGCGGGTCTCGCTCGCGGTGCATCGTGTGGGAAGCACGCTGGTCGTCGACGGCGAGCTCCAGGATTCGGATCTCCCCGCGGGCTTTGAGGACTTCCCGCAGGAGACGATGACGATCCAGCAGTCGGACGAGACGACGCAGAACCTGCTGTACGAGAAGTTCATCTACGAAAGCGCGATCCAGGGACGACTGACAGCTCATGAAGGTGATCGCAGTAGTGGAGATCGAGACCAAGGGCAGTTGACACAGACCCTGCAGCAACAAACGGCAAAGGCGAAAAGCAGCAGCAAGAAGAGCCAGAAGAAAGCAAAGAAGCGAGCGGCAGCAGCGCAGAAAGCAGCGGCCCCTGCTCTTGCCAGCGACAAGTATCAAATTGGTGGTGGTCCAGAGGCAGAGGCTGGGTATGCGATCCCCGATAGCTCCTGGATAGGACTTGCCGCTTCAGAAGCGAGCACGACGCAGTCCGTAGACCATTTGGACCAACCTGTGGGAACAGCAGCTACGGCACGACAAGGCAGTGCGCCTACGAAGAGCAAACAGCAGCACAAGAAGGCGGCAGCATCGTCCTCAGCGTCGGCGTCGTACAGCAGCCCGTCTGACCACCGCACCGAGTCGCACCAGCCGCCGTACAGCCAAGCCTTCCAGCGCATCTTGAAATGGAAGTTCCACGATCTGAAAATGGTTCGTTCCTCCCTGTGCTTGTCGCTCAACGTTCCTGGACTCCCTCGTTACGCTTACATCTGTATGATTGTGTTATGTTGCTGTCTCTATAGATTCTCGGAAGCCAAGTGCTGCTCTTCAGCAACAAGGAACACCCTGCGGTGTCGTTGAAGCTCCACGACATGGACAAGGATCTCTCGCTCTGCACAGTGCTGGACTACTACCTGGACAACGTGATCGCCAACATCCCCGAGCTCGCGATCTGCATGCACTCGAAAGGCTTGGTGCGCGGGTACAAGTTGGTGGAGACGCGACAGATCCCGTACATGTCTGGCACGGGGCGTCCGCTCTTTGACATCCAGGATGTGAGCATGAACGCGTCGATGCTGCTGAAATTCCTGCAAGAGAACTGCTCGCGACCGAATGGCACGTACTGGCTGTATCGCAAAGAGGGCGAGAACTCGCTTCGCCTCTACGACGTGAACGTGCTCTCGCAGGGCAAGCAGCTCAAGTGGAAGTACATGATGGCGATGCTCTGCTACCGATTCGCGTCGCGCGCGTCTCGACTAGTGTACTCACTTGCCAGTGAGACGCCGCGCCTTCAACGTCAGTTGCAGCAGCGGCAGCGAGAGCTTTTGAGCACGTGCATGAAGCTGCTGAATGAGATCTCTCAAGCTGGTGGGTCCGCACACAGCTCGATCTGTTCGTCTGTGAGCGAGCAGCTCGCTGACACGTACCTTCGAGAGTGCGATCAAGTGAAGAAAGAGCCTCGGACGAAAGGCAACGGCTCGACATCATTTGGAAAGTCTGGAGATACTGACGACAGCGGCGATGTCGATGAGCTCAAGGCGATGGTGGACTCGCTACAGAAAGCGAAGGAGTACCTGTTGGAGAGTATCCGCTCGTTTGAAGAGTGTATGGTTCCTGACCCCTCTGCTGATTCCTCTTCTCTTCCCCAGGAGGAAGAGAATAGTCTTGGAAGTGGCGGTGAAGTTGGCACGGATTTACAAGAGGAGAATGCCGACGACGGCGAAGAAATGGACTCGTTCATGGAAGAAGAACGCACTCGGTTGCAACTCAAATTCAGCTCTGCGTGTCTGCAGCTCAGTCACGTGTTTGCAAAGAACGAGAACTGGCAAGACGCCGTGGCGTCGATCATTGACAGCTGCCAGTTTCTGCCACTGAGCGCGATCCCAAGCGATATCGTGCCATTTTCGACAACTTCGGTCAAGAACAACCAGATAAACGATTTGCTCGAGAAACTCGACTTTGACGGGATCGGCAGCGCACGGTTCGATGGTTCGGGCGGGATTTTCATTTGCTTAAAGGCGAGCGAGCTGCGGTGTCGTGTGCTGGAGCTCGTGGGTGATATTGCGGCGCAGCTTCCGGTGGAAATAACGCAAGCTCTGCAGGCTCTGTACAGCATTGTCAGTGGGGAGAAGCGAGAGTTGCTCTCTGAGATCACGGACTCGGCGAGACGGAGCCACTGGATTGAGCAGCTCCAACAGCAGCAGCCAGCCGACACGAAGAAGGATCTTGCGTCCGTTCGATGGGAAGAGCTGCTCGGATTGTCGTTTAACGCGTACTTGCGAGCGCTCTCACCGTGTGTCGACTCGGAGCTGTATTTGTAAGTCGAGCGTGCTGTTGTTGTTGTTCTGTTGTGGATGTGAGAACGTGATACTAACATGAGTTGGAAATGTGTGTATGCGTGCAGCCTCTTGATGAAGAAGCTGGGAAACGCAAGCAACGAGCTGGGCAAATACTTTCTCGGAAATCAGCGTGACTACATGGAAGCGTTCCGGTGGTTTGAGCGCGGCTGCAAGATTTTCAGCGAGATTGAAGGTACGTTCGGTTATAATCGAAACCAGGTTCTTGCTCCTATCACGGAGTCCTTAAATGGGGGAGACTTGGAACACTGATTGAGCTGTCTGTTTTTTTCGTGTGCAGATGGGATCAACGTCGCGCTGCTGTACGCGAACCTTGCTCACTTGCACAAGATCCTCGCACAGGGGAAGACTGCGCAAGCGCGATTGAACCACTACAAGTCGGCGATTCAGCTTTGCAACGACGCGCTCCAGCAACTGAAGCAGAACAAAGCGGAGCTCGAGCTACATCGCAAAGTCAAGGGCGAGTTGGCACTGACGTATCTGGTGTGGGCAGTGAACATGGTAAGCGATTTCTTCAACGATCACCAAAGCAGTGCTGCGCTTTCCAGAGAGAGTGATGAACACCCGGTGGGCGACGCAATTCGTGACATGAGGAAGCAGCGCGAGAACCAGGTGCACAAGACATTTAACAAAGCGCTGTCGCTCTACATTGAGCTCGAGGATTGCAAGCAAGTGGCGTCGACGCACTACCAGATGGCGTCTTTCTACAACCGCACAATCTCGCGAGAGCTCCAGGACGAAAAGCAGACATTGTCAGCGACGGCAAGTGATGGTGGCGAGGCGGACAAATCATCATCCTCCAGTACGGCAGCAGCGCTCAAGAGTCGAATGGAGATTGCGAGGCGGCACTACGAGAAAGCGCTGGCGTACTTTGGGAAAGTCGAGGTGGGGAAGACGTTTGTGCTCATCCACCAGGAGCTCGCGGATCTCTACGCCATGGGTGGACGCCTCGAGGACATTGAGCACGCACTGCTGATCATGCTGAACACGTACGACGCGTTCAACAGTCCAGCGGTCTTTGATTCACCCCACCACAAGCAGCAGCAAGAGCAAGAGCGCGACGCGATGCTGCTGCTCGCAAGTGAGGTCGTTGCCAAGGTGAAGCTGATTCTGCACCAGCTCATCCGCCTGAGCAGCCAGGCGTCAACATCGGTGAAAGCCAAGAAGCTCGACATGTTCAAGAAAATGTACAAAGAGGTGATCTACTACGACGGTCACAAGGCGGGGAGCATCGTGCCGATGCTCGGTACTCTGCGTTCAATGTACTTACTCTAAGGCGTACAGGTGGACGTGTCCGTCGCCATCGCTGCTCCGTTGGATGGACGAGCGCTGCACGAGCTGGTCGAGGTACACCATGTTGGATGCCTCGAGCTCGTTGATGACAGTCGTTTGCGTTCGTCCTTTGGAGATGCGACCCGTGTACTCGGAGTAGAAGAAATCGTCGTTGTCGCTGTTGGTGACACCGTCCAAGGAGCGGAGCGCAATGCTTCGAGGCCAGCTGATGCAAAGTCCGAGAGAAAAAGACAATGGAGTCAGTTCAGCGTACAGACCATTCTCCCTTATCCTGTGAATCAAGCCGAATGAGGCAAAGTTAACCTCAAGTGCGAATTCGGTGTCCCGCCCACGAGAACTTCGCGCACGAACGATACTGTCGGTGCACGCGCGACCACGTTGGAGTTGGACTCGCACCAGTACAGGTACCTACAACACAAGCCATCAAGAAAAAAATACTGTCAAGCATCCAAACGTGTAATGAATGGCAGGATCTGGATACACGTACTTGGTGTTGATAGCGAGGCCATCGAGACGCGTCATGGAGGACAACGTGAGTACTTTGCGCGCTGCCATCATCGGTCCGATCTTGCTGTCGTACTTGTCATTGTTTGCTGTTTTTAGGCCCACTGCGTTGCTCACGCTGCTTCGTAGCATCTTTGCTTTGTAGATGCGTCCCGTTTTCTCGGTGAAGTAGAGCGCTTGGTTTGCGGTGGCCAGCGCAATCCCACGCGGTGATTCGAGCCCCTGAAGAAGGATCTCGGGCTTGTGAGGAGCTCCGGTTGCGAGGGGCTCAATCAGTGGAACGCGAGCGATGATGCCCTTTGATTCGAGTGAAAAGTAAAGCGACGACGGTGATGATGAAGACGACTCGTTCACTTTGCCGAGCGCCAGGCCGCGCACGCTCCAGGCTTTTTCAAGGACGACCTCGATCCGAGTCGACGCCAAGTGCGAGCGGTAGATTTTGCCGTCGGCCGAGTTGGACCAGTAGAGCCACTCTTCTGGTTTGTCGGCGGGGTCTGAATTCGAGTTGTCGTTTACAGCGAGTGCGTGCGGGGAGATGGGTGTCGCGTACACTTCCAGTCGCTCGACGATGGGCGATGCGTACCCGGGGGCGCGCATTTCGCCGTAATTTGGCGCAGTGCCTTGCATTGAACCGCTGGTGGTGGTGATTCTGCAGTCACTGGCTTTCACGAAGTCTATACCAGCGCCATTCTCAGAGCTCAATGATGACGACTGAGAATAGTAGCGAGACGGCAACCCGACGAGGCACTCGACCATTTCCGGAGACCAGCTCAGCATACTCACGCACTTGGTGCCTTTGACGAGCAGCTCAACAATGTCGGACTGGGAGCTGCCAAAGTTCACGCCAAACCACTTGACGTGCGCCAGTGCGCCGACCAGGATCTGAGTTGTTTGGCTATTCCCAGTGCCATCGAGAATTGAAGATGAGGAGCGCTGGATGCTGCGGCTATCGCTCCAGTAGAGAATCCCCGTGCGTCGGTGGAGCGTCATGCCGACAAAGCGCGCGTACTCGGTCGACCGTTCCAGCTCACTGACGCTCTTGTCGACGCTGTTGAGCGCGAAGATCGATCCATTGCTCTGCTGCCGGTAGTACACGGTCGACGAGAACTTGCGCAACAAGAGAGAGGATACATCGATACAAGATTTGTGGCGAGAGGAAGCGAGAGTTTATGATGTGCAAAGGATTCCACAACGAATGATACTTACGCCCGTGGACGCATCGACGCGAAAGGAGCACTGTGTTCCCAGGAGCAAGAGAACAAGCAGCAGCAGCCAAAGCGCGGAGCAGCAAAGGCGGCAGAGACTCCGGGGAGAGCTCATCGACGTAGATTCAAGGCGGAGTGACCACAAGCGAGTCTCTTTTTGTGTCTCTTTCGACTGGGAAGAGTCGTCCAATCATGGTGACTGGTGGGGGATCCACTGCGCAGCTTGGAGTATCGTGTGGGGGGCAAGGGAGGTAAAGCATTTGTGGACCAAGGTTGAAGGTGAGCTTTCTGCGGCTGAGGAGAGAGGGTTCACAATCGAACGACTCGGAGACTTCTTTCTCACAAACTGAAGAATGGATCCAAAACGTGCAGACATATTCTGACCAACGGCGCGCGCCATAGAAATCACTGATTGGTTTGGCTGACCTGAAGCATTTCGACCAGGTTTGGGTGGGAGGTATCGATGCAAAACATCCAGTCAATAGGACAAAAGTGGTGTGTACCCACCCACCTTTTTGCAGGTACCAGACAGACGAATGTGTGATTTCCTGAGTGAGCTCGCGACTGGAACACTATACACGACGGCTCTCACTTATGCTCCAATCTGCGAAGCGAGAGAGGCAACGGATTACTGTACACCCCAAGAGATGGCGACGCCGTTCTACCGCTTCGTTCAGCACTTTGGTCCCAAGGACTCGGAGGCTTCGGGTGTCACGCACGACTTTATGGCGTCCGAGGAGACTTCACCAGCTCCAGTCTTGTCGAAGGCAGCATCGAGTGCATTGACACACGGAGATCGGCTCTTCTCCACGACGAAGAAGAAAGAGCACGCGCTGCCTCCAGCAGCAGCACCAGCAGCAACGAGCGTTTAGATGCGATGGCGATGCAGGCGAGCACCTGCTGGAAAAAGCGCAAAGCGTCTGAGCTAAATAGCATTGTTTTAGAACTTGGTGTCTCGCCTTGGCACACACATACTGTAGAACAAGAGCTTGTGAGCCCAAAAAACAAGTGACGAGTGAAGATTCCATTCTTGTTATTACTTTTTGCTTTCCAAGTTCGCCTTCGCGCATGTGGCTGTTCAAGTGGACTCACCCCATCCGACACCAGTGGGGCTTCCTCCATGCGACACACAAGCCACTTGTTGAGAGCTAAAGCATTCATTCGTTGGTCAGCAGACATGGACCCCTTTTCTCCCATCGCAGTCGCTAAGTAGTGGATCCACAAGAAAAGAAACTTGGCCAGATTGGAGCCGCCACAACAAACGCCCAAGTCCAAAATTTCTGGCTGAATAATCACACCGTCTCCTAAGGAGATTGACCATCTGAATCTTTTCGACCAGTTGGATGGACCCCCCCCTTTTCCAGTGCCATTGCGACAGTTTTTGACCGAGATTGAACGGACGGGCAACACCCCCACCATTGTGTTTCTTTCAGCATTCGCCGATTTGCGCTCCTAGAAGAAAGAAAACTCCCGACTACCAAGATGGCGATGCCCTTCTACCACTTCACCCAGCACTTTGGCCCCGAGGACTCGGAAGCTGTGAGCCACGTTCGCCTACCATCATCGCCTGCATTAAGCAAGAAGATCTCTAGGGCTCCAGTCAAGACCAGCAAACCCAAAGGTTTTGACGACAAGGCTCGACTCGAATTGAAGGAGAACGCTCAGCATCGCGCAACGACGAGCACTTGGAGACGATGGTGGAGCAAAGTACGAGCAGAGGGAAAGCGCGATCTGGAGCAAGCGAGTAGAACGATTACCTCTTGTCCGAATTCGCCACTTTTCTTTTCAGATACAACATAGAAAACGAATAGATATAGGCTCTATTCTCACTTCAATCGGACTTGTCCTTCTATCACTTACTCAACCAAGGCTGTCGATCTCGATTCAAATGATCAAAGCGAAAGCGAGTTGGTCCAGAGTTTCGACCAATTTCATACTGCTGCCACTGTACATTGTCATCGCACATTCTGTTGAACTGGACGGATACATGCTTGAATAACACTGCTCCCGGCGCAGTCAAAGACGTGAATATTAAAAAAATAGCATAATAGGAAGAACCCTCTCACATGTAAACCATCAAAGTCTGCTGAGCTCGTGATTCACGACGAAGCGTTCAGCGACGCCCCTTGCTGTTGGTGCTGCTGTTTTGCGCCAGACGCTCTCGCTCGCTGTAGAGTCTGCAAGCAAGAAAGCAAAGAAGAGTATGAAGATTATTTCGAGAGCAGAAGAATGAAACAAACCAGTGATCACCACGACAAACCTGTCAAACTCTTCCGAAGAAATCGAGAGCATGGACGCGTCGAGCACATTGATAAACTCAATCGCGCTGCGCAAGTTCACGAAACAATACCCCGCTCTGTATTATCAAGAAAAGAAGCAACACATGAGTCTCAGTCAGTACAAATACAAAGTCGCAGTGAACATTCACACACACATTTGCAGCCATAACGTACTTGGACATGAGATCCGCGGGGTTTCGATACGCAGCGATGTACTCGCAGTTCGAGCACAGGCGCGGAATTTGCGAGTGCAACACGATGTAAATGAACACGGGGAGAAAGTCGTCTGCACCGGGGCGACTGCCAGAGTCCCCGCGAGACAGGTTGAGTACACTGAAGATCACGCTGCAGCACCGCACGATACAGTTGATCTTGTCCCCCGGCGCGCGGAACGAGTTGATGCGACGCAGTTCATCCTCCGCCATCGACCACACCACTTCGTTCCGCATGGATGGCTTGATGTCCAGCATGTCTGGGGTCACAAACTGTTCATAATGTATCAAGCAATAGCAGAGCAACATTAGCACAATATCAACGTCGAGATGAAAATGAGATATCGTGTCGTGTTCTTACCGAGAGCAGCTTCATCCGTCGAAACAGTTTGTCGTCCTCTTTCTTCCACGGCTGGCACTGCGGAAGCTGATTGAACGCGATATCCGAAAGCTTGTCCATCACGTACTTCTCGATCCCATCTCGCGCTTTCGACAGCATCGTCTCGGATGCGTGACGCCACGCGGCATGGCTCTGCAGAGTGTCGTCCATCTTCTGGAAAAAGTACTCGTACCGCCGCTGAAACTCGTGGTTGCCATAGAAATCGTAGTCGAGATAGTCCGACGACCGCGGCGGTTTCCCGTCGCCTCGTGGACCGAGAATCGATCCGATGAACTTCCGGATGCTGTCCAGAATATCGCGGGATGCAGGAAGACTGATCCGCTCCAGGAACTCGGCGTACGTGAGCTCGTCTTCTTCTTTCCCGTTGTTGTCGCCACCCCCATTTGCTGACTTCTGCTTGTCTTTCTTGCGCTTCGCCTCCTCGCTGATCGCAACATCGACCTCCGCAAACAAGTTTCGCTGACTCGCAGTGCGGCGTTGACCGCGATTTGATGAAGAGCCTTCTTCAGCTCCATTTTCAACAAAATCCTCAGATTGGTTCGAGGCGTGATTGGGTGACCCCGAGTGACCAAAATGCTGTGTGTCGTCGCCCAAGAGTCCGAAGTCACTGACGCTCAGTCTCCCCGAGTGCTTTCGGTTCGCCTTCCGTAGGAACCCCGCCGATTTCGCGAAGTCTTCTTCGCTTGTGATGCTCCTTCTGCGCTCTGTGAACGGCGATTGCGGCGGTAGCATTTTCCGAAAACTGACGTCAGGAGACGACGCCACAGAGCGAGGACCATTGCTATTCTGAGAAAACAGTCCGCTGTCTCCAAACAACGGTTCGGTCTTTGGAGGAGACGGGAACAGCATTCGGTCGAGCATTCCGACACTCAAGCTCTCGACTTCGTCTCCAACGCTGCTGCTCCGTTCCACTTGATCTGTCACAACCGCTTCTTTCGATAGCGACTCGAGCGCGTCGTTCGCTTTCTGCTGCTGGTACCCCATCGAGTCCAGGCGCGCTTCCAGGAGCTCTCGTGCAGGTTCAGCCATGGGAATCGCTCCAGGGTGCCGTCGTACGCTCTCCCACGCGTTCTTCTTCTTCGAGTGCTTGTTTACGATTTCTTGCTGTTTGCTTGGAGTAGTATTAGAGGGAGTAGTGTCAACTGTCTTGCCAAAGCCTTGGTTTCTCTTGTGCTTGTGCACATCCACTGGCACACTCGCTTGAGCAGTTGGTATCGTGACAGGATTGCTCATGTTGACACTGTTGTTGTTGTTGTTGCTGTTGCTGATAGCACTTGGTGGGGAGTTGCTGGACGCCGCCGCGTAGATCTTCGCGATCACCTCGTCCTGCTGCTCGACCGACGTCATCAAGAGCTGGCAGCGCTCGCGCAGCGATGCGATCTCCATGTCGCGCGCCACGAGCGCGCTCGTCAAGTCTGCGACCTGGCCCCGCAGCAGTTCGTTCTCGTCCTGTAGCGCCTCCCACTCGTCCGCGTTCGCGTTGTTGCTCGTCGGACGTTCGCTACTTGACGCTGTGGCTGGTAACGGTACAATAGCGCTCTTGCTGCTATTGTTGCTGTTGTTGTCACGCTTGTCGTACGCGTCGTCGTCGTCGGACGGGATCGAGTCGTTCGACGACACTGTGCGCGCGAAGGAGCTGTTGTTGCCCACCAGTTTGTCGAAGCGCGCGTCGTCCGTGGACAGCAGCAGGCCGTCGTCGCTGCTCGCGTCTTCGGGTTCTTCGTCGTCACCGCCGCCAAAGAGCTTCACGACCGCGCATGGCTCTTCGCGACCTAACCAGTCACACACACGAATCAACCAACCACAATGAGCTACATATACGCGACCAAACCGACAGATACATACAGATGCATATGTATATAAGCACACAAACACACATGCATATACAATGAAATTCTCTGATCCGTATTTTGGCTACGAGTGCGCGCGAGAGAGAGAGCTCATGCTGAAACTTCAACATGTTCGGACGCACACGCACGGAGACATACACAGACAGACAGACCCAGACACGCATGCACATTTTACAGAGAGACTCGCATGCACGTCACAGAGAGAGAGCCACACACAGAACCACGTACCGCCGAGTCGCACGTGCACGGGGCTCATGCGCCGCATTGTTCGTTCTTGGGTTTTCGCTTTCTGGGCTTCGCGCTTGTTGCAAAGCGGCGATTCGCTTTCTCGCTCATCCTTTTTTCTCGCTGGTTTACGGTACGAGTAAATTACCGCAGAAGGCTACCATAACTGTTGTCAAGAGTACGCATTTCAAATAAATGCGAAATCTGTTTTAATACACTTTTTTGAAATATGGTAGTGTTCTACTAAATTCAGTTTTGCACAAGTACGCAAGATACGTTGTCGAAATGTTTCTGACGGACACTGCAGTAAAAATAAAATACAAAACCCCATCTTCAACCAAAAAGGTCAGTTTGCACATAAACGAAGCACCTAGCATATTTTGGTGAGGTCATTTCAACGCGCACTTACGAGGTATGCTTGTACGAGGATGTTGCCAAACAGCAGTTGCTTGTACATCTCACAGTGAGTCGTCCTCCGACCCTGCTGAGTCCTGCTTCCTTTTCACCATCTGCTTGCATCGACCAGTTTAAGATGATGTCCAAATTCCCTTTGGAACTCGACTTCTCAATCAACCTCCCAGTTAAATCTATGAGTGTCAACGCACTTGAATGCTTCTTTGTACGAAGAGCTCAGGGCAAGTGCCGCCAAAGGTCGCGAGCGGATCTTCTATTTTTTGTCAGTTGATTGGGATCTTGGCTCGCGTGGATCTGCTCAGCGCTCTCTCCTCGTGCTTCTTCCGGCCCAGGTATTGCGAATCGCACCAAACAGCAGCAGCAGCTCCAATGCTTCACCGCGTCTCTATTATCGCTGCGCATCTGCTGGTGCTATTGCTCTCGCTGCTTGTGGCTGTTGCGACACCAGTTGCAGCAAGTACGAATGCGAGCAGCTACGCGTCCTTCACTTCAGTAGAAGTGTACTCGCTGCTCTGCGATCTGTACCGCAATGGCGAGATGGTCGCGCTCGAGAAGATCGCACGGCAGGTCATCGAGGAGAACCCAGCAGGTAGGTACCATCATAGCACTGTACTGAGTGGTGCATTGCTGTCTGCGCTGTGCACCCATATATATCTGAGCCAATTGCCTTCTCTGGTTGGTACTGCAGCGGCGTTAGATACACAGTTCACGACGCCGTACGAGTACATGGGCGTCGCGCAGTACGCGCTTGGCGACCTCGAC
This sequence comes from Globisporangium viniferum, assembly GCA_023333705.1. Taxonomy (NCBI): domain Eukaryota; phylum Oomycota; class Peronosporomycetes; order Pythiales; family Pythiaceae; genus Globisporangium; species Globisporangium viniferum. The sequence goes on from JAASFI010000216.1 coordinate 25,630, forward strand.
AAGGCGACCAAGACGTTTGAGGAAGCCGTGCGCGTGAACGAGCGCGACGTCGAGAGCTGGCTCCAGCTGGGCAAGTGCTACTTGTACGCGCTCAAGATGCCGCAGGCCGCGGTGGCGCTCGAGAAGGCGGTGATGGAGAAGGGCGTGAAGAAAGAGACGCACACGCTCTTCAAAGTGCGCAACTGGATGTCTGACTGGCACGACCGCGAGCCGATGCTCGATCAGATTCAGGCCTTTCTCGACAGCAACCTCGACTCAGCCGCCGGGGTCAACGCGCTCGACTTTGCCGAGTTCTCTCCCTCGATCATCCTCGCGCTGAGTCAGAAGGCGGCGGCGCGGGCACCCGGCGGCGATCGACCGCTCTGCTGCGACGTTGGTGCCTGGCATCTGCAGACATCAGAGCTTCGAATCGGCTTTGTCTCGTCGGACTTTGGGGTCCACCCCGTCTCGACGCTGATGCGCGGGCTTCTGGAGTTCCTGTCAGGCGCCGACCACCAGGCGACCGTCGTGTACTGCTTCTCGCTGACCGCCGAGTCGTCCTGGTGGCGACGCAACATCTCGCGCAGCGTCGACCACATGGTCTCACTGGTCGGCAAGAACCCGTCGGAGGGCGCCGAGGTGATCAAGTCGCACGGGATCCACATCCTCATCGACCTGAACGGCCACACACTGCACTCGGGACTGGGCATGTTCAACTACCGGCCAAGTCCCGTCCAGATATCGTTCCTCGGGTACCCGATGACCACGGGCAGCTCCGCGATCGACTTCTTCCTCAGCGACGCGATCTCGACGCCCGCCGAGTCCAGCGCGCAGATCTTCTCCGAGAAGCTGCTGTTCCTCCCGACGCACTACATCGTGAACGACCACATGCAGCTGCTCGGGCACACGATCGAGGGCGAGCGGCCGCTGCTACCGCATCTTTATGGCGACGCGAGCGTGTTTGTGTTTGCGATGTTCAGCAACTGGCAGAAGATCGACCCGAACATCTTCAGCGCGTGGATGGCCGTCATGACCCGCGTGCCGCACAGTGTGCTCTGGTTCTTGCGGTACCCGGGTCACGAAGACGCCGAGAAGAACCTCAAGCGCGAGGCGAATGCGCACGGCATCGACGGCGAGAAGCGGCTCGTGTTCTCGGAGCTCGCGCCGTGGATCCACCACACGCACGCCAAGCGCGCGGCAGACCTGATCCTCGACACGTCCATGAAGAACGGACACACGACCATGATCGACGCGCTCATGGCGGGCGTGCCGGTGGTCACTTTGGAGGGCAACCGCATGAGCAATCGCGCGGGGAGCTCCGCGCTGCACGCGCTCGACCTGCACGACCTTACAGTCAACTCATTCAAGGAGTACGTCGAAGTGACGGTGTTTTTAGCCACGCACCGTCACGTGCTGCACAAGCTGCGCGCGCAGGTCGAGAAGAACCGACTGCAGTACCCGCTCTTTGACACGCGCAAGTACGCGCGCAACTTTGAAAGCGCGCTGCTGAGCTCCTGGACGGCGAAGAAATCATCCCACAGCAGCCTGTTGTATGGTGACTCAAACGACAACGAGACGGCTCCATCGTTTCACATCTTCCCAGTCGGGCGATCGGACCAGAACGCCCCGCGCGAGTTCCCCATACTCTCTGGGCTGGGCGACGACCACGTGGACGACGAGTACATTGTCCGCGTGAACGACGCGCTCGGCGCAGACCAGAACATCCTGCTGCACATCGGCGGCCACGAAGCCAAGCCCGGCTGGTGGATCGTCGACGTAGACGACCGCAGGGACAACGTGGACTTCCAGGTGCAGATGGACAACCTGCACCCGTTCCCGGATAGCTCGGTGACCGCGATCTACGCGTCCCACGTGCTCGAGCACTGCCACTACCGACTGCACGACGAGGTGCGCGCGACGCTGCGCGAGTGGTTCCGCGTACTCCGCCCCGGCGGCGCGCTCTTCGTGTCCGTGCCTGACCTGCTCGTGCTCTCGGCGCTGTTCACGAACGCCACGACGACCGACAACGAGCGCTTCTTCATCATGAACATGATGTACGGCGGCCAGGTGGACGCCTTCGACGTGCACAAAGTGGGCTTCTTCGCGCCGCTGCTCGAGAGCTACCTGGAGGACGCGGGCTTCTGCGATCTCAAGCGCGTCGACACCTTCGGCCTCTTCCGCGACGCCAGCACCATGCGCTACAAGGATGTCGCCATCAGCCTGAACATGAGGGCGACCGCGTGCAAGCCCGGCAGTGAGGAGCGCATTCGCGTCGACCTGAACTTCGATGACATCGCCACCCAGCAATGAAAAAAATATATGATATAATGGGCGGAAAGAGCAGCCCATGACAGACTGGCATCACCCAACACGTACGTACGTACCACGTCATCCATCAACATATTGTCGCAGGTGATCAATTGTGCCTGACTCACATTAGTCAGACAGACAGCTGCATTTCAACATCAGATCCGCAAAGCCACGCAACCATCGTGCATTCACAACAAATGACACGCTGATGGTGTCCACCCTACATCGTCTGAATCTTCAAATTGCCTCTAGTAGTGAGTAAAAGCTCAGTTTCGTTGTTTTGAAGTGACATAGAATACAGTAAAAGAACGATTTGAATTCGATTTATAGAGAGGCAAATTAAAAAGGTGGGTTCACCTGGCTCAATTTTTGGGGATTTTTGTGGATCGGCGGGACAACCAGAACAAACAATTCAAAACTGAATTGCGAAAATTGGCGTAATATTCGCACTTAAGTCAAAAATGAATTGCATCATTGACGTAATATCCGCACTGTGTGTTTATGCGAATGGGCGTTTTTATTTTTTTCAGTTCCACACACAAAAAGAAAGGAAAGCAAGAATCTGCAACGCTAGCGAATCGACTGCACGACGCAAGGCAGAAGAAGACGGCGAGCGGGAGGATCTGAAGCGAAGCCCCTGCGCGCACCTGATAAAGAGAGAAGCAGAAAAAGAGAGTGACGAAGCGTTGGGCGGGGTTGAGTGGTGCGTCGATACCAGAAACAACAGTCAGCACGACGATTTTCCAGCGCGGACGACGTGATCTTTTGGGTTCGAGTGGCGACCCTGGCGGCGCGCGTATCCCCATAACGACGTACGTGTGCGTGTGTGGATATATGGTTATGTGTGCATGTTACTGCATGGACGAAGGGGGTGGTTTGTGTGTTCTTGTGCTGATCGTGTGCATGTGTGCTTTGGTTTTACTTGCCTTGAATAGATAACGTGCGCGATCTTTTGAAGTGACGCGGCATTTGGGAAAGTGAAGAAGACGAGCGAAAGAGAGAGAAAGTACAAAACAAAGCACACGAAGAGGAGATCCTCTACAACTACAACAAGAGCAACATGAGCGCGGGGAACAGCGCAACGACGTCGCCGCGAACGCTGAACCAAGAATCGTGGAACCAGCTTTCGGCGGCGACCCTCGAATTTGGCGACCAGTATGGGAAGAGTACCCAGGGAAGCCCCGCGAAGATGAGTCCAAAGTATCTGCGCTCGATATTTGATACGACCGTGGAGAGCAAGAGCGAGTCGGAGTGTCTCTTCCGAGTGCGCATTTCCGGCATCCAGTGCCGCAACCTGCAGGGGCGCAAGTTCAGCGGGAAGAGCGACCCGTTCGTCGAATTCTATTGGGACGACGAAGAGGAACAGTCGCCGTACGCGACGCCCGTGATCAAGGCGGACCTCAACCCGAACTACAAAGGTGTGCTCATCGCGTTCGAGTACAAGGCGACGCTGAACCTTTTGCCAAAGAAGAATCTGGTCGCGAAAGTGTTTACGAACCGCAAGTTTGGGTCCAAGACGATGATCGGATGCGCGAAAGTCGACTTGTGGACTGTCGCGACAGGACCAGTGCACCACGACCACCACTTGATCGGGTGCGACAACGGCCGTATCGTGTTCAATTGCTACATGGAGCAGTGCAGCGAATGGTGCATCTCAGTGAGCGACGTCGGTGTGATGATGCCAGCAATCGCGAATGAATTGGATCGTCCAGAGGGCCACGATTTCCAGGAAGACGCGTCGTTGCCCCTCAAGAAGTTTGCAGTCAGCTACAAGTGCACAATCGGCACCAGCGAGACATTCTACATGGGCAACGTGCTGAAGCATGCGGAGAAGCGAGTCATGTCGGAAATTAACGAAGTGAGTTTCCAGTCGCTCGCGAGACTCGCCGTTCTCTCGTCGCGAGTGTCGAGACCAAACTCGCAGCAGTTGCCGCCATCAGACGAAGATGCGTTTTCGGATCCGCTGGTTGCGGAGGATCCTGTGGGCGTGGAATGGTCGACTGCGACTGACTCGTTGCCGGCGATCACGCGGTATAGCACGTTCGATGAGCTCATGTCAGCGACATTGACTCTTGAGGTATGCTTTTTTCCTGTGTTGCTGCGGTGTATTTTTTGTCTTTTCATTTGGCACTGACTGATTGCATTATTCGTGTATGTTCTGTAGATTCGTCAATTGTGCGTCGGAAGAGGGCAGATGGCGACGGATCCGGACGGCGGATTCCTAACACTGCTGGACAAGTACAACAAAGAGAAAGTGGTAAGTGAAATGAATGCTCTATTTACTTTTGAGTGCAATCAAGAATGATTCTGACGTTTTCTTTCACTGACAGACGGCTACAAGTGAAGACCGTCGATTCAATGAGGAAATCAGAAACACGCTGCTATTTGGGCAAACCTGGCTGTCGCTCGAAAAGAGCTTCGAAGACGCGCTGCAAGAGCGAATAAAGAAGAAGTTCGACGCTGATCCTTCGCTTGGTCTCAATGGCTTGGGCTTCTCTGAGCAATTCGTCACCAGCAAGTTCGAGCAAAGTCTGACACTGAAGGGCCACCAAGTCGCTGTCGTCTACGGCACAATTCTGTTCAAGAAAATCCCTGATGTGCGCCAGCTGCGATGTGGTGTCATCAGCGAGTCGGGCATTTCGTCGTCCAGCTCAGTGATTGTTGGCGTTCCATCCTCCAAGAAAGCTCCTCGAAAATCGAAAGTGGTCATCCCGATTGAAGCCCAGCGCGTGTTGGAAAAGATGCAAGATCTGGTGGAGCTGATGTCGGTTCGTCAGAAGGACGACAAAGAAGGAAAAGTGCGGAAAGCGACCAAGATCTTGAAGATGCTTCAAATCTCGCACAAGGCATCCATGTTGTCATGGGTGTATGCGACGGCAGAAGCTTTGGACGAAACGAAGAGCATTCTGCTGCGATTGTGGCAGTTCTTGTTGGAGAACATCCGCGTGCGACATTACACATTGCGAAATGTGTTCTATGAGCTGCTCTTCTACTTGGTGAAGCGTGCAGAGTTGAGCGACTTGCCATTGCTGGGCTTTGACTCCACTGTAGTGACCAACGCGCTCGGTTTCAAGCAGACGCACAAGGTGAACAAGAGTGACATCGAGTTTGGTTTGAGGCTGCGCGCAATGCTTGTTGAGACGAAGTTCTGCGTTCTCCAGACTGTCTCGGTTCGCGGCGTGATGAACAACAACTTGATGTTTTTCGTTGCGAGAATGCTCTCCGTGCTGTGCTTTCGTCTGCCAAGCTTTGGTGTCGAACTGTACCAGCTGTGGGCGGATTCGTACACCGAAGACATCCCGAATTTGTCCGAGTTTCGACCGAATGCAAACGCGGATCTGTTCGCCATGGATGGTCTCGAGGCGCACTTGGATTGGCGTCGTTTTCACAAGGCGATCTATGATGAGTACGGCGAGAAGGTGCTGAAGAAGCAAGAAGAAGAAGCAGAGGACAAGTATGAAATCACAACTGAAGCGTGGAAGTCGCGCTTCCGTCGACTGAACGGTGAAGCGAACACGTTGAACATTTTGCTGGTCGATCAGTGGCTGTGGTACGTTCTAGACACGTTAGCAGTTCTGAACCAGAAGATCGGGTGGATTCACCTTCCTGGCTACGCGCAAGTGCTGAAGGTTTTCTTCTTGGAGCTGAAAACACAGAAGTCTGGCTGGTTGCCACCGACCCTGTACAAGCTGTCGTGCACGATGCTCTCGAACCCAACCCTGATCAATCCCATGACCAAGTTCCTGCTGAGCTCCACGAACGTGCATGATGTGACTGCTGTAATTGGTTCAGTCGAGCTTCTCGGCGTGTGGATGTACATGATTCGAAGTTGGCGCGTGCGGTTGGGCTCTTACCGCTTATCACATTTGGAGAACAACGATCGATGGAACTTCCACCAAGACGATCAGTATTCCATCCCTGCGGGCGACGAGGTGTCCTTGCTCCCACCGTCGTTTGACTTCCGATTCCTGTGTGCTGCCCTGCGTATCCTGTTGGAGTCGGAGCACACCCAAGTTGTGCTGACAACCCTCGAGTTCCTGTACAACTGCTGGGACTGTTTCCCAGAGCGCCACGCAGATAAGCTGCGGTTCGAGCTGCTGCAGTCGTTCACGCGATTGTTCTTGCACTGGCATCGCGAAGTGCGCCATTTCTTCCACACGCTGATCGCGTACCGAGCCATGAAGCCTCATGGATGGACGCAGAAGGGAGCGTCATTTGTGAACACGCCTCCTCACAGCCGTCGCCAAATTGACGCGGTGGCTGCGGATTTCAACTCGTCTCTTGGCCGAGAAGAGCAGCCAGACAACACCAAGCGATCGCGATCGTACAGCGCGAGCAATCTTATCGAATCTGTGTCGAAGCGTTTTGGCTCTTCTTCTCCGCGATCGGCACTTGCGTCCCCGCGATCGTCGCCTCGATCCTCTCCAGCTCCTTCGCCTCGGTCTTCTGGCTCGGGACTCTCGCTGACGATCTCGTCGCCAACACGCGGCGGCGGCTTCAACAGCAACAGCAGTACGCCGACGTCGACTTCTGGCTCAGACCGCAAGAGCGTGGATGGCTTCAACTCGTCGTTCTCGGACCGCAAGACCCGCAGCATTTCGGAAGATTTCAACAAGCTTCCGCTGCAGCCGCAGCCCAAGATGGACCCGAACATCCAGTTGCAGTTCAACCGTTTGCTGGAGTCGATCTACGCCGCTGCAAAGAAGTACATTGATCGACAGGCGCAGGACGGAAACCTACTGCGCTCCGCCAAGCAGCCGCTGAAGGCGACGTGGAAGAAGAAGGGCGTGCTGCTCAAGCAGGGCTTCATCTACAAGAACACGTGGAAGCAGAAATTCTTCTCGTTGCAGAACAACAAGCTCGGGTACTCGGACACGGAGAACGGGCCGATCAAGCGCGAGATCAACGTGATTGGCAGCGTGGTGTCGGAGATCGCGAACCAGATCGACCAGTCGCAGGGCTCACGCGTCGTGCTCTTCAACTGCTTCCAGGTCGACAGCGGGTACAGTAAGTTCACGCTGTGCGCGCCGACGTTCGAAGACCAGCGCGAATGGATCGAAGTGCTGACCCAGAACGCGACGGCGGAGACGGCCGTGAAGAAGCCCGACGAGCAACTCTCCCAGATGGACGTCGCTGAGGTCACGGGCAAGCTGGAGTCGCTCGCTGGCAAGCACGACGCGGCCGAGGCGATCTCCGATATGCTGCTGCCGTACACTGCGCTGGCCGTGAAAGAGTGAGTTGCTTTTACTGATGTGGTGCTGTCTTGAGCCCAGTACTAACTGCTCTGTGTCTTTATTTTTGTGCTTTACGCAGATGGCTGCAGTTCCGCGTGGACGCGATGGACATTGAGAGCCGAATCGCGGCAGGTCTGCAGTTCCAGATGCCCGTGCTGCTCTCCAAGTCGTCCTTGTACGCCGATGACGATTAAAGAGACTGGCTCAGTTGGTAAAATTTCGATGGCAAAGCAAAGCCAGACGCCAATTTACTGTGGATACGGTAATCCGCAAACACTGACAACACTTTCGGGTCTCCTATATAAAAAGGCAAAAGTAATTTGATGAGAATTGGTTCATTTCGTGCAGAGAATGTTATGTGCAGGCTTGATTACTTGTTCTTGTTTCTTCACAGCATGGCACAAGCAACAAGGAGAAGGGAGCGATGAGCACACAGCACCCGATGAAAGAGCCGAAATCGTGGAAAACCCAGGGACAAATGCCATCGACGTCATCAAGAGTACCGTACCTGCACCAAGCGTCTGCCGAGTTCCGAACTCTTCATGCAGATGAACAGCCTTATGCCACAGCACTTTCTTATCATATTAAGATAGATTTTGTATTCTCTATCTGCTGCAATCCTGCTAGGCTTTGTGAATCGATTGGATGCACCGCTTTCAAGGATTGACACAATCTACATGAGCTACTTTTCTTATACTTCACACTGCACTTTCACATACGACACATTCACATCCAGTGCAAAGCCGCGTTTATATTTCACGCGTATCCGAGCACCAGCTGCGCGAGCTGCAAGTGGAATTCGTGGCTCACGAGCTGCACCCGCTTCTTCTCCTCGCCATTGACCAGGTCCTCGTCCATTCTCAGCTTTCGCTCCATCACTAGACGAGTCGATCGCAGCGCATTCGCAGCTGTTGGTTGTCGGGTAGCACGATCTTTGTATCGGAATAGCGACAACTTGCTTGCTCGTTGATGCGAAGCAGTCTCGAGAAGTGTCTCGCTCTGGATCCTATTCCGGTGACTTTTCTTCCTCTTGAACAACGACGACCACGAGGAAGAAGATGATGATGATAGCGGTGGTGGTGCTGGGGACGCTGCGACAGTAGCCAATAGCAGCTCACTAGACTGGGGAATCGGCAATGCCAGTGGCGGCAACGGCGCCGTGGCCGTCGCGTTGGAGGCGAAGAAGCGCACCTTGAGACGGCGGAACGGATGTGCCATGGCGGCGAAAGCCTTGACGACGATACTGGGGTCTCAAATTGAAGTCCCTTGTCCTCGTAAAGAATACGATTGTGATCGGTCAGTCCGACGGTCGTAGCAAGAGATCAACCCTCTCTTGGAAACAACCAACCAGCCAGCCTTCCCCAGAGCCTGAGACTGTGTGTTGGAGGGTGCGTGCACCCAACGGAATGGCTGCTCTTTTTGGCTGAGATCTCACATGCGTTTTGCAAAAATGTTTCCACATCGCATGCGCAATGGGGCATTCTTCTTTCTTCTACCTACTCCCGCTTCATCTTAAAAGTCGTTCATTGGCTGGTGGTCTCTATGGAAACCTTTGATGTTGCTAAGCTCAACCTCCCCAAACACAAGCATTCGGTCGCTCCCTCACTTGGTCATTTCCACCAATTTCTGACTGACTGAGTGGAGTGCAACGTCTAGCTATCCTTATCAGGCTTAAAAAGAAGTCGAGAGCTCTGACGACCCAAAAGCAGCGCAAAGACTCGATTTGGCGGCCACCTCACCTTCACCTTCGCGTTTGCCAGCAGCCCCTTCTTGAAACGGACGCGAAGCTTCTCCAACAGATCTCGAGAACGCTTCGAGAAACAACAAAACACAGTCAACAGAACAGCAGCAGACACCGCAACTATACATACAAGCAGATCTCAATGAGCGCTCGCTCTTCCGATTCCAAGAGCCAGCTGCAGTGCTGATGACGAACATGGCTCCACTGCACTTCACTCCCTCCTCACGTGGCAACATGGCTACATTTCCCCCCATCACCACTCAATTATAGCTAGCAAACCTGGAAACCTCTGTGTGAACTTTTTTCTATTTGAGCAAAAACCAAAAACCATATCTCTATACAAGGTATCCATCCATCTATCCATCCACCACCTTCATCTCTACAGCTGCGTCGGTCGTCCTTGTTGCCTCCCTCCTCCAAGTGTGTGCGTGTGTGTATGCATTGTATCTCTAAAGTCTCTCAACCCCCACCTCTTCCCGTCTCACGCGCTCGCTTCTTCCACGACGCCCCCTTCCTCCGCGAGCACTTGCTTGGCCACATCCTTCCAGCTCTGCGCGTGCGAAAACTTGTAGTGCATCAGGTAGCTGAAGCCGCGCAACAGCAGCGACGTGCGGAACGCCATCACATAGTCGTCCGGCATGTACTCGATGCGGTCGATCCTGTGAGCGCATTACAACATAAGAGGCAATCAAAGTTAGTGACCCTGGCCAACACATTCACCAGCACAACAACCACACTTACGTGTCCAGGTACTCGACGAACGCCTGGGCGTTCATGCCCTCGGTGATGCTGCGGTCGTCGTTGTCGATCATCAGGCGCGCCTGCTTCTCCAGGTAGTACGGATTGTTGTTCACTGTGCGCACGCCCATGTCCTGCGTGAGCACGCGGATGATGTCTTCTCGCGTGCCTTCAGCGAGCGCGACGATGAGCTTCGCCAGGTTCAGTCGGTGCTCCTTGCTGATGTGCTTCACCTGGCCGTAGTCGATCAGTCCGAGGCGACCGTCGTCCAGTAATAAGATATTTCCCGGGTGCGGATCGCCATTGAACGAGCCGTCGACAAAGATCTCGTAGCCGTGCACGTCCATGACGAGCTTGAGCACCTCGGGCACGTTCAGGATCTGGTAGTTCTGCTCGGGTTCCCACTGCTTTGGGGACACAAAGCCCCACGTGTAGTCGTACGCAAAGCGCCCCACGCGACGCGCCAAGCGCTTCGCAGCGAGTGTCGCCGCGTACATGCGTAGCTGGGTCGCGTCCGGACCCGACTCAATGTCGAGTCCGAGCGCCGCGCGCTCCTTGTCTTTCCGCGCCTGATCCTCCTTGAGGAACTGCACGGTCACGCCCTTGTCCGCGGCGATTGCTGCGAGGTGGTCGTGGATGCCGTCGAGCAGCTTTTTGCCCTTAAGGAACTCCATCACGAGCACCTCTTTTGTACATAGCGGCACGATCGGCTCGGGGATCGCGATCTGCTTGGCGTACGGGCTCTTGGCGATGTTCGCGCGCACTTTGTCGAGGTTCTTGGCCTCTTCTGCATAGTCGAACTCGGTCATGAACTGCTTCTCGACCTCTTCCAGGTACGGCAGGTGCGCGGGCTGGAACAGGCGGCAGAAATCCTGGATCGTCTTGATGTCCCATCTGAAGAAGCCCTCGGCGTCTGGGTGCTGCACTTTCACCGCCACTTCCGTGCCATCCTTGAGCACAGCGCGATGCGCCTGGCCAATCGACGCGACGCCCAACGGCTTGGGGTCGATGCAATCGAACACCTCATCTGCGGGTTTCCCATACGACTGCTCGATGATCGCGACGATCTCTTCGATCGGCTTGGACGGCGCGTCGTCCTGCAGCGTCGCGGCGCGGTCCAAGTACGGCTTGGCCAGGAAATCCGGACGCGTCGAGCCCACCTGCGCCAGCTTGATGTAGAAGCCCTTGAGCTCCAGCACGATGTCGAACACCTCGGGCGCGAACCGCTCGTGCAGCCGGTCGTACTCGGCGTCCTGCTCTTCCTCGGGCAGCCCGCGCTGCTCCATGTAGAGCTGCGCCGCACGGTAGTGCAGGTAGATCGGGAACGCCTTGCGCCAGAAGTACAGCGAGCGCCGGAAGCCCTCGTCGTTCTGCGACTGGTACGTCACGCCCGCCGAGCCCGCGGCCGTCGTGCCCAGCAGCAGCTTCGCGCTGTTGCGCAGTACCAAGCGCACCGCCATTGCTTGTCTGATGGTGATGATGGCTTATTGCAAGCGAATGTGACGTGGAAGGAAGGAATGACACACACAAGTAGCATCAATCACGCCGAGTCTTCGTTTAAGTGCGTCATACTTTAGCGGGTACCGAATCGCCAAGAATGTTCGTCAGCAAAACCAACCGGTTTTATCGCTAAATAGAACCGTTTTTACGATTCCAATTTGCGCCAGATATTCTATGCTGTTAAATTGGAATTTCAAAGGTATACTATACGCACACTTGAGTTCATGTTTATAGAAACCAGATTCTAATCATTTGGCAGAAAACCACACTATAGGTTGGAATTTTTTTGGGACACCTAGTATACATCGTTTTTCCAGATGTCTGCTGCACATAGAAGATAAGAGTCGCTATTTTAGATTCTTCGATACAAAAAAGAATATTAAATGTAGAAAAGTGACTCTTATCTTTATGAAAAAGCGAACAATATAAAAAATGTGCGCTTTCGTCCAAGAATAAAGATAATTTATCTTGAGTTCAAAAAGCGAGTTCGTCTCGACCAATTCCAATCCTTTGCAAAAATAAAATTGCTGCATAAAAATAATTGATTTTGACGGCAAAAAATGAATTGAATTTGCTGTTTCAAAATGCGGTGACGTTCACATACAAGCGCCAAAAGCTGTGAGCTGTTTTCACTCAACGTCAATTTCTTGTTGAAGCCAGACGTGAAAATGAAGTGAAACCTGAGCCTGCTTTCGAAACACTTTCTGTGTGTTACAAGCCGTCATTCGCGAAAGATCGCCAGGCACCCGCGAAGAGCTCCTCCCGTCTTCCGGTCTTCCTCCCCAGCGCAAGAAGATGCAGCGCGTGCAGCCCGCGGTGCTCCGGCGCGCCGCCCCCTTGCGCAAGCAGCAGCAGCTCGCGCGCGCGCTCTCGGTGCCGGCGACCTCCTCGCCCCCTTCCGGCTACGTGCAGGAGACGGTCATCCCGACGTTTCACTTCCAAAAGTCGCTGACGCGCCTGCCGATTCCCAAGCTCGAGGACACGCTCGCGCGCTACCTGCTCTCGGTGGAGTCTGTGGTGTCCGCCGAGCAGTTCGAGGCGACGAAGAAGGCGGTCAAGGCGTTCGCGGACGGCGTCGGCCCCGAGCTGCAGAAGGCGCTCGTGGCGCGCGACGACGCGAACAAGCACACGTCGTACATCAACCAGTGGTGGCTCGAGATGTACCTGAACGACCGCCAGCCGATCGTGATCAACTACAACCCGCAGATCAAGCTCAAGGAGGACCCCGTGGCCGCCAAGAACACGCAGAGCCAGCGTGCGGCGTCTCTCATCGCGTCCACGGTGCGCGTGCACCGCACGCTGCGCGACCTCAAGCTCGAGCCGGACGTCTTCCACACAAAGCCGCAGTACTCGAAGACCAGCGCGTTCAACTACTACGCCAAGCTGCTCCCGGAGTCGATGTCGTTCTACGGCGCGGCGGCGCTCGGCGCGTACCCGCTCGACATGAGTCAGTACAAGAACCTGTTTGCGTCTGCGCGCTTGCCAAAGACCGGCCGCGACGAGCTCAAGACGTACCCTGGCACGCGCCACGTGGTCGTGCAGCGCGGCTCCAAGTTCTTCAAGTTCGACGTGCTCAAGGAGGACGGCTCGGCGGTGCCAGACGAGCAGATCCTCGCGAACATCGAGGCGATCCTCGCGCAGCCGCTGACCGTGGGCACGAAGAGCGAGCCAGGCGTGGGGCTGTTCACGACCCTGAACCGCGACACGTGGGCGAATGCGAGAGATCACCTGATCTCGTCGAGCGGCGTGAACAAGGCGTCGCTGGACGCCATCGACAGCGCGCTGTTCGTGGTCTCGCTCGAGCACGGGTCGCCCGAGACTCCGCAGCAGCTCAGCCGCACGTTCTTGGTGGGCGACGGCTCGAACCACTGGTTCGACAAGAGCTTCCAGCTGATCGTGTCGGCGAACGGCAAGGCGTCGGTGAACTTTGAGCACTCGTGGGGCGACGGCGTCGCGGTGCTGCGCTACCTGAACGAGATGTACGGCGACAGCGTCAAGTACCCGGTGCTCAAGTCCTCGGGCGGCGCGAAGCCGCAGGAGCTCAACTGGGAGCTCAGCGACGAGTCGAAGAACCTGCTGTCGGAGGCGAAGGAGACGTTTGACAAGTGGACGGCGCGTCTGCTCGTCGAGTGCGCGCAGACGCCCGTGACGCGCGCGATCGGCTCGAACTACAACATTGGCGTGGACGGCATCATGCAGATGTCGATCCAGCTGGCGCACTTCAAGCTGCACCAGAAGTTCGTCGCCACGTACGAGAGCGCGAGCACGGCGGCGTTCAAGCACGGACGCACGGAGACTGTGCGCAGCTGCACGAATGAGGCCGTGAGCTTTGTCAAGACGATGACGAATGCTTCCGCGTCGGCGGCGGAGAAAGAGGCCGCGCTGCGCACTGCGGTGAAGAAGCACGGCGAGCTGACGAAGAACGGCGTGATGGGCCAGGGTTTTGACCGCCACCTGTTCGGTCTGCGTGCCATGGCGGGCATCGCCGGCCTCGAGACGCCCGAGATGTTCACTCTCCCAGCGCACGACATCATGAGCAAGATCATCCTTTCGACAAGCACGCTGTCGAGCCCGGCGCTGGAGGGCGGCAGCTTCGGCCCCGTGAACGACGACTGCTACGGCATCGGCTACGGCATCGAGAAGGACGGCTCGCTCTTCCAGCTCTCGAGCTACCGCGAGGACCTGCCGCAGCTGAGCGAGCTGCTCGTGCAGAGCATCGTCGAGATCGAGAGCCTCTTGGCGACCACCGCGAAGAACTAGATAGAAAAAAAGCAAGCAAATCGACTGTATGCCTCGCACGTGATGAACTGAATTGAATATCAAAATGTGACGTACGATTGATTACAAAGTGAGACGATGCCAACAGTGAGTTTCGAAACTCGCTGAAATTGGTTTTGCAAAGCGTACTCGGTCTGTTTTCAGCCAGCATGCTTGTGATATTATCGCAGGGTTCTTCATCATCACCTTGTGAGAATGAAAATGGTCCTTCTCTCTTTTGTTCTCTGCTTGGAGAGATCTACCTGCATATTGTACTCCTCTATCGGCGTCGCTGCTGCTTCGGACTGCGAGGTCTTCCTGCACTCGTCGGACGCTCGTTCGTAGCCGCGGCACCACCACCACCGCCAGCAGTACCTCCCGCACCTGTGCGATCACTGCTCGCACGGTCTCCTCCGCCACCACCTGGACGCTTGTTGTTCGCACTGACCGCTGCATTTGCGCGCGACGAATCCCCAGCTCCTCCTGCTCCCGCCGGTCCAGCTCCTCTGCCGACACTCCGGTCTCGCCAGCCCGACGGATTGTTGTTGTTGTTTCCAGCGGGGGCTGCGCCAGAAGCTGCCGAGCCAACAGCGGCACCAGGTGCGCGATTCCGATTCGCTGCAGAGTTGTTCGAGCTGTTGTCGCGCGTGCTCGGGTCGCCAGAATTTGGGCGATCGCTTCGTCGACCCGAATCACCTCTCGACGCCGACGACGAGTGGTGGTTGCGATTGTTGCGAGACGACGCCCCGCCAGCGGCTGTAGCGCTGCTGTTGGAGGAGTGATGCTGCTGCTGCTGGGATCGCCCGCCGCCGTCGCGGTCTCGGTGCGGACTTCCGCCATTGTTCCCACCCGCTTCACCTGCTTGAGCTCCCGCGTCCGCCGCTGGGACAGGATCCTTCTTGATCTTCCACGGAAGCTGCTCTTCCGCCACGGTCTCCACGGTTTGCGTGCGGAACGACACGGGCTCTTTCCCAGGCTCGTCAAACGCCCAGTCGCGCGGCTCGGGTTCCTACAAACAATTTGTGAAGCAAACGTGTCAGTGACAGCCTGGAAACCATACTCTTCTCCACCTCTGCAGCGACAAAATCACATGTTGATACGTACAGTTTGCGTGAAATACTCGTGCTCGAGCGCCGCTTTCGCTGTGAGGCGCAGCTCCGGGTCTGCAATTCAGAACAACAATTTGGTCAGGATGTGGTAGTTCAAATTCGATACAATCGCACTCGTAAACAAACACAGCAATAGACATAACAGCAAGCACGCACCATACTCCAGAAGCCGCGAGATGAGATCGTAGAGCGCAGCGCCGCTTCGTCCGCTGCCAAACTTGACCGCGTTCTTGAGCTCCGACTGGGACGGGTACTTGCGCTCGCGCCCCATCTGCACCACGTGACTGTACTCCGGCAGGTTCTCCAGCCCTTCCCACGTCTGCGGCGACGGCAGCCCGAGTACTTTGAAGATCTTGTCGAGCTGGTCCTTCTGGAACGGCGCGTTCGAGCCCTCGACCTCCTTCCCGCAGAAGAGCTCGCGCGTGTTGATGATCTCGGCGAAGATGCAGCCCACGGCCCAGAGGTCCACTGCTTTTGTGTAGTGCTTGGCGCCGAGCAGCAGCTCCGGGGCACGGTACCAGAGCGTCACGACCACGCGCTCGACGTCCGACAGCGCCTTGATCGGCTCTTTGTACAGTCGCGCAAGCCCAAAGTCTATAATACCATTAGGAAATCGTCGAGATAGGATAAGTTAGTTCATAGCTTCCTTCCAGAAAGGTAAACAAACATGGTTAAGCAAACGTACCTGCCAGCTTCACTTGGCCGCGCTTGCGGCCGTGACCCACAACGAGGATGTTCTGCGGCTTCATGTCGCGGTGCATGACCCACGCGTTGTGCATGTAGTCGACGCCCTTGAGGATCTGGTACATGAGCGACTTGCGCGCGTACTCGGAGAGCGGCTTCTGCTTGCTCTGCACGATGATGTCGTGCAGGTCGTGGTCCGCGTACTCGAACACAAGCGCCAGCGTCTTCTCGCGCGGGTCCAGGTGCACGTCATGCAGGTGCACGACGTTGTCGTGGTGCAGTTCACGCAGCAGCTTGATCTCGCGCACGGTCGCACTCGAGAGCACGACGTCGTTCTTGCCCTCCTTGTGCGACTTGACGAGCTTGATCGCGAACGTCATCGGCTCTTCCTCGTCGGCAGTCGCGTTTGCGCCGCCGGCACCGCCAGCGATCGCCGCGGCGTTACTGCCACTGGCGCTTGTGCTGGGTCGCGGCAGTAGCGCGTTCGAGTACGCCTCGGCCTTGAACACCATGCCGTACGTGCCCTCGCCGACTTTGCCGACGATCCGGTACTTGTCCGTGAGGCTCTCGGGACGCCGCAGCGAAGAGCGACGCATGGCTTAGTGGGGCTGCTTTCTAGGTGGTTGATGAACCTGGCCGTCTAGTTCTTACGCTGCCGAGTGCACGTGATAGAGAAGCGCTCGTAGGGACACCAGTTGACGCACACCGTCGCGAAGCTCTTCGTCTCTTCTCGTCTTCTGCCTATTCGAAGCGCATGGATTGTGGCTGGTGATGCCACTGCTAAATATGTGCAAACGACCCCCGCTCCCATTATACCAGAAGGTAAATTTCCACTGTGCGATCGACGTGGCGTGGTTTTTGGAAAAATACGAACACTGCGTGAAATCCTCGGCGGCGTCAATTTCCAACCACTCCAGGACAGAAAAAATCAAATATTCCATTGATAGCGCGTTTTGGCTCGGACTTGGATTACGTCGAAAGGTTACCGGTAACCTTTCGACGTAATC